>CM034150.1:241291787-241352528 GCA_019776745.2 Taxus chinensis | reverse complement strand
CACTTGGTATACTTTGACAAGGTTTAGAGCAACTTCATGGTCTAATTAATACTCATGACAACTTCAACCATTTATCACATCTTTGTGCTTGGACACACTCATAAGAATTTGCTTCACATTTTACATTTTCTTGATCATATTTCTTGATGAATCTTGTCTTCTCAAGTGGACAAGTGAAGCGTGAAGTGATCCCAATGTGAAGCATGGAGACTAGGAAAGGGAAGTAGACCCTAGGGGTGAAGTGTATGCATGGTAGAGTGTTGTTGGAGTTTGTGCTTGTTGATGTGAGTTGCTTATTGTTGTGTATTAAGGAAGGACCTGCAAAAGAAGAGCGATAAAGTAGTTAAAGTTTTGTATATTAAAAATTAAAGTAACATGTGTGTAAGTATGTAAAAAATTTGTAAAGGAAAGTGTGCACTTGATGTATGAGGGAATATATGATAAAAATTTGTCTTGTTTGCTTGGAGTTCTTGGATTTGAATGTTGATGGTTTGGTTTTTGGGCGATCTCACACCAAGAGCAAGTTTTTTGGGTGATATACGCTAAGAGAAGAATGTTGGGGAGAGAGGTATGGTTTTTCTCTCCTCCCATGACGCTTCCCAATAAGCACCACTATAGATGGTACATCCTTGATTTGTAACCTATTGTTCTGGTTGTAACTTATTATAGCTGAATATAATTGATTGAAACTAATTGAATGCATTCTATAACTAGAAGAAAATGCTTGCTACTAGAGGATTGTAATGTAAACTACTGCAAATTACGTTAAACTGAGAAAATGACCGTTTTTCCCTCGTGACACGAGTGCCCATTGCTACTATCTAGGATTGGGCACTCGTGTCTACTATATATCTGTGATCCAAGTTTGATTCTGGTTCATTCTGTAACTGTGTTTCTGTGCCAATTTTATGTTGTGATCTGTTGTTCTGGAGCTCTGATGTGTTATAGGGGTTATTTCTTCACTCAATAGATACCCCCTCATTTGGGGTGCATGTAACGACTATAGGAGAATGTGGCCCAAATAAGAGGACCTGATACTGATCTGAAGTGGATACGTACAGGGGGTATGGGATGTGTATTTTAGAAACCAAGGCACATGTAAACAATATGAACTAGTTAACAAGTGTTAGTGAAGATGAGTTAGCATGCAATAGAAGGCAATGTAGCAAGCAACTAGGAAAACAAGGGGTACTACGAAAAGTGGGTTACATACATGGGACATCACTCACAATGTCATAAGACAATCAGGGGCTAGTCATCTAGGTCAATTTCATTTTCTTTATCTTCCTTAATAAGCACATCACCATTATCTCCATCTGAGTTGTTTTTGGCACATACTTCAGTTGAGCAGTATACCTCATTGAATGATAGGTCATTCTTATTCTCAAGATTTTCTCTCATATAATCCACATACTTGGCTTGTGGAGTAAATATCTCTTCAAGAGAATCCTCATAAACCATTTTTTTTCCTCTAAGGATCTTCTCTTAAGCTGTTAAACTTTTATCAAGAGAACCATCTCTGATACTAATTGTTAGAAATTTTAGGCACTAAGAGGGGGGTGAATCAGTGTTTTTTTTAAATTTAAACCAATTCATAGCTATATAGTCAACCAGACTTAACTATCTCAACCATGAAGACCATGAACATTCAACCATGAGAAGGAAAGAGAAACTAACACGCATGATCACATGAGGAGACATGATTTAAGGTGGGAAACCTAGTAAGGAAAAAAAACTCACACAAATGAGAAATCAAAGCAATATCAAGGACAATTGTCCAACAAGAATTACAATGATCTCACCAAGTGGTGAGGACCCACTCACCCTGAAGCTCTAACTCCAATTTTAAAGCACCTACTTCAATTCTATGCCAAGCACCCACTTGACTATTTTTTATAAGAGCCTACTTGTAAGGAAGCTCACTCCAATACAAAATTCAAGCACCCACTTGAATACAAGGCCAAACATCTGCTTGATTGTTTTTTTTCAAGAAGCTACTTGCAGGGAAATTCACTCCCGATTTGTTGAGCTGTAAATCAAAATTAGAACATAAAAATATGATCACCTTCTCCTCCTGGTTGCTTGCACAAACATGATGTGATCAATGTTTCATCTCATTACTTCATTACCTTTCATCAATCTCACACTCTAGCACACCTACATTCTTATCTCTGCAGCAAGACCTATTCCAAAAACCTTGGTGCATATTTGTACACACAAATGACTCTCTTGCATGACTCTTACACTTCACATTCTCCTCAGTATAACTTCCTTATTCTTTCAATTCGAATTCATAAGATCAAGGGTTAAATTCAAAATTGTCATGGAGAGCAATCATTGTTTATGTCTTATTGGATATAAGTTCCCTTCGTTTCCCTTTATTTCATAGTCTCTTATACACCTATAAGGGTCAAGTCTTATATTTTAACAACCTTTCAAACTGTTACAAGTTTAGGAATCTCGGTCTGAACACATCATATGTATGAGGTGGTAGTTACATAGATTTTTGTCTTCTAGTGTTGTTAGCCCCTGCACAAGGAGTTACCTTATGAAAATTCATTCCATATATCTCCAATATTATTTGTAGCATCTTTTTAACCCCCTCAAGATTCACCATTTAGACTTCAACTCACATTTGATTTCATTTATGCATTAAAATATTGAACAAACAAAGTGTAGAGACTTATTAACTTGTTTAATCCTTCATGTAATTAGATAAAGTCTATGTGAAGGAGAACATCAATACACAGTGTGTAGATCTCTTCAAAGTAGGGTGTAGATATTCAATCTTCTTCAATAGACAGAAGCTTACTTTCATGGAAAACATTCAACACAAATGGAGAAACATAGGATATAACACAGCGATCACATGTTTCACTATTTTCACAATATGGAGAGGATATTTTCATGTGCTTTTGAGAAATCACACCTACCAAGTGATTAGAGTATCTCAATTTTTTTAGGAGAACATGTATTTCAACAAGTTATTCACTTTTTTTCAAAACCAATCTTGCAATGTTGAATAATTGGCTTCTTCTATGAGAATTTTCAATCTATCATGATTGTAGAGACATCTTCATTAAGGAGATGTAATGCCCCGTTCACCAATGATCGTTTTGCTAAGCATTTAACATTGTGGTGCTCATGTTGATCTTTTGTTAGCTTCACCCTTGTGACAGAGAACGATTGGAATTCTCCCACTTCGTCATGTCTTCTCGTGTCGTGTTGATGTTTTATATGGTTGGTCTTGCCTCGTCCATTACGTTTTCCTCCTATTAAAGGAAAATTGTGTGCTCAATTTATCAAGCTCGTAACTTGGTTCTTGTTAATACGATTAATAAGTATTAATAAGTGGTAATAATAATAGTAATAATAATATTATTATTATTATTATTATTATTTTATTTATCGATCGACGATAACCTCGTTATCTAATCATCGATTTGTTATTAACCTTGTTGTTAATTATTGATGAGTGATTTTATTGTTTTGGATTGGTCGCTTCACGGATCGAGCCTCGATTCACGCAAGGGAAGCTTGTTTGTGGGTGGCGCCATTGTCAAGGACGTAGTGTTCTTGTTTAAGGTTCAAAGTTTTTATCCTTGGCCATCAAGGCGCTCTTGTATGCTTTGTAAATGTTTGGGTAAATGCCTTCAACCATAATTTCTTCTTTTCACCTTGTTAGAAAACTGGTCCATGTATGCCAAGTTAGATAATTATCAAGTTAATGGTGAATTTGACCACCAGCCTGCCACTCTGTTGATTATTAATGAACCAGCCTAGCGTACGTTATGAAGGATTTCACATCAGTTTTGAAGATGGCCGCATGAGGAATTAACGGCCTGTCATTTCTGTACCTTCTTGTAATGGGAAAATGTGTTGGATTTTACCTGGGATCTGGGGAAGCATGGTTGAACTCTTATTAAGTATTGCATGCTTTTGGGATTCATGATTTGTAATGGCTTGCTAGCCACGTTTTGGGATCTGCATGCTTAATGTCTTGTGGGTCACGTGCCTTCGTGGAAGCTCACATTTGTGGGTTATTACAGCATTCCCTTTGTTGCACGGATGATTGTTAAGTGCGCAGAAATTTTGGACACCTAGTTCCCTGCTGGATGCATGGAGATTTATGGTGTAGAGCCTTGTGTGTTCAGTGTGTCAAAACTCTCAAAGTTAGCTGTGTGAATCTTGTGGAGAAGTGTTGGTCACTCATGGTTTGTCCGGGTCGTTTGTTTTTCTGGCCTCCAAGTGCACAGTCTGCAGTTGTGTCGTTTCAAAACCATATTTCTTTCTAGCACATTTTTCAGACAGTTCATGCTCCCATGTTTTTCTTGCTGACATGGGCGCTACCATTGAAGGGTGAAATGATAAGGTACTGTTGATCTTTGTTTTGAGAACTCCATACCCTGGCTGTAGCTTTTCGGTGGCCATTTGGTGTATGTGACATCTTCTATTTCCCTGGGGATGGACATTGTTCAATGCACACTCTGCTAGGCCATAGTGACTAACGAGATTAATGAGGCATGGGCTTCCACTACAGCCTATCTATTGGGTGTCGTAGGGTTTTTTCTTCCTCATACCATGACTGCGTTTAATGCATTGCAAGCAAAAAAAAATCTAAATAAGTGCATCGGCTCTATTTCGAGAGATATTGAAGCACAGATATTGTTTTGAGCCTACCCTCTTGCACAAAGAATATGACATAACTACAACAAAGAGCTCCTTCTTACTAAGTGAGGTAAGGGATTACAGTTTTAACGTGACACAATATGTTTTTGTGTTAAGTTCATATCCATTTTGCTTGGAATCGTTGAACACTAACTATTATGAGTTTTTAAAATCTCTAGTAAACTTGTTTAAACTAATACTATATTTTCTTCACATTTTTGTTGAAACACAATGAACGGACTTCTATCTTGTGGGTTCTATACAATTTTGGTTTTACCGTCCACCAGTTGAGTACTTATTATAGATGGCATGCAATTTTGGGTGAATAATGCAGATTGTAAGAAGAGGTGTCCAGTGGAGTTCGAGATTGAGAGGAATGTTGGTGCCTCGCATGCTACGGACGAAGATTCAACTAGAGGCTTGTTGTTGCTGGACCTTGGGGTGTTTGGATGCCTTGCCAAAGCTGGAGGAGCAGGAAAGATAATTCTACACTTTACTACTATTGCTATATTTTTTTAAATATATCATGAAATCGAACCACCATTTCATTGTATTGATTTGTCATTTGGACACCTTACTATGAGACCTCTCCTTTCTGATTGTTCTATTCTTGTTTTCACTTTTATCGCTATCAGTGTGTTAGTGGAAAGCACGCATGTGTCATTGCCTCTGGGTGTTATGTTTTCCTTGCTTGAGTGATCGACCTTCATCTTTTCATTTATGTATATCTTCTTCTTCACGGTTAAGTTTTAAGTTATTATGTTATCCCAGCTAGTATTTTCGTTGTCGTTAAAATAAGTTTGCGATAACTATGCAACTCCTCCCTATCATCTGAGTTTATTTTATTTTTCTTTGTATTTTGTTGAATGTTATTAAATCTCTTCCTCAAACCCCTTTGATAATCTTCTTGACATTGGGAAAGACAGGTTGTAGAATTGGAGTGATCAACGCTTGGGCTAACCGGGTTGGAGTTTTGGTATTAAAACTTTTAGAATGAAAAATTTTTTGTGCAATGTGTTTCAGATCTCACATGTTAGACTCCCATATTATCTTTCATCTTGTTCCTAGGCTTTTAAGGCCATCCTCAAGAAGTACCTTGACCATCCCTATCAACTTAAACTGTAACTACCTTTTCGGATTAGCTAAGCTCGAGGTTTCAATCGTGCGAATCCAGTACCTCATTAACACTAGAATAGTTTTGGTCTAATCCCCCTCTCAGAATTATTATTGATGGCATTTTTTCTATTTTCCTAACTTACATTCTTTTTCTTTTATAATTTTAATGCTATTAAATTAATATTGGTCGGTTTCGAAAACAATTAATTCAATGATTTTCTTAGGCTCTACGATTTTTGCACAGTGAATGCTCAGCTTACCATACGCTGTCATATCATCACACCGTCGATATTCTGATCCAAGTGGGAATATCTACATTAATTTTGTATTGATTGCTTCCCCGCCCCTTGGGAAGTTTATATAATGACCACCTCCTTGCGCCATGTATATATTGATGTTGGTCTTAACGCAGGAGCTCTGGACAACAATGGCACCGAAAAGAGTGAGGAAATTCGTTCCGAAGGTATACGACGAGGTAAGGATTCTGATACTCCTTCCCCTAATATTGTGCTTGATTTACCTGCATTTGATAAAGCATGTAACTGGTTTGAATCTTTTTCTCTTGTTGCTTACTTTGTGGGTTGAGTTTCCCCGGAAGGCATCCTCTGTCAATGGATTCATAACCATTGGCAACCCCAAGGCGTCAAAGTTGAGGGAGTTCAGAATATGACCAAGGGTTTTTTTCTATTTCACTTTGCTAATGCTGAGCATTGCAAAGTTGTTGTCAACCATGGTACCTGGTTTATTCGTAACACCCTTGTGGTATTCTCCCACTGGACTCGGGACTTTCAAGTCTCCGAGCAAGCCAAACTCAAGATTCCTATTTGGATTGAATTTCCAGGTCTGTCATTGCCTCTATGGGGATTTATTGGCCAGCATGTCAAACCCTTGGGTCGTCTCATCTACCATGAACAACCTAAATTTTACTTAGCTCGACCCCAGAAATGAGTCTGTCTGGAAATTCATCTCTCAAAGGACCTTAAGGATACCCTCAACATCTAGGGGGGATACACGCTTTGCACAAAAGGTGCTTTATATTAACCCACCCAACACCTACTTCCGGTGCCAATATGTCGATCATATGATCAAGGATTGTCCCCTCGTGCAACAAAACTCTCCGACTATTGTTAAAAAGCCACCGACTGACCCTAAATCCAACACCCCCCCTTCTGATGGATGGACCACCGTCACTGGCCGTAAACCTTCGGCTCACAATAAACCCCAAGCTGCCACTTATAAACCAGTGAATTCCTCTACTTCTGCTCCTATGAAAACATCCACTATGACCCTTCCCAAACCCTCATCTACCATCTCTCGGACTCTGCAGGCTGCTATTGTCATCAGTTCCCACCCATCGGTGCCTATTTTTTCACACCCCTCAATTTCCAAACCCTCAAGCCTCATGGATAACACTTCCGGCGGTTCGGTTGTTCCGACAGAGAGAAAATAAGCCCTAAATTGTTCACAAAGTCCCTCCCCTCCTTCTGATGAGGAGTTTTCATAGAGACCTCGCCGGCAGTTTGAGCTTGGAGACTATTTGCATGGGAATACATGGCAAGTCACTTTTTCTAACCGTTTTGGAGCATTATCTAGCCTCAAGGAGGAAACCATGCACCTTGATAGTTCTCTATGATAGTTTACTCATAGAATGTCAAGGGGCTCCCTAATCTGACTCGTAAATATCTTGTTAAAGACAGTTGTAATTATTTTACAAAGTTTCAGGTTTTGTGTTTGCAGGAAGTCATAATCACTGGCTTCCATCATTCTTCTGCTATACGTACCATTTGGACCTAGTTCTCTCTACCAGATGTCAGCCGCATGATAATGGTCTAGGTGGTGTTATAACTCATCTAAGTCCTGACCTCACCTCCAATATCATATCGTGGGGCTCTAACCCCACCCATCGGGTGGTGTGGACCCTTTTTGCTTTTGATTTTGACGGCCATATTCTTGGGCTAGAAAACATTTATGCTTCCAATGATGCTTCAGAGCGCTCTTCCTTTTGGTGGTGGCTAGCTAATCACATGCCTTCTACTACCTAGCTTCTCTATGTTGATTTCAACATGGTGGAATCTCCCAAAAACAAATTAGGCCAAGCTTCCTATGCATTGGTGTGTTGGGGAGCCTGAAGCCTAGTTTTACTTACACAATAAGCTTTGTTCTATTTGATCCCAACCACCTCAAGCATTCAAATTTTGCCACTCTGTGGTTCACATGGTCTAACTTTCGAGCTGGCGATGATAAAGTGTATAAATGGCCTTGACAGATCTCTGCTTTTTAGAACAACAATGGTTCTCTTTTGATGCTTCACACAACCTCTCGGTCTCAGTAGTGGATATTGCTTTGGTCTCTAACCATAAGCCTATTTTCTTTGGGCTCCAATGGAACTTTCAGTGTCCCAAGCCCAAATCCACTCAGTTTTACTTGAATACATCTCATCTTTCTCATCCTAAGACTTTGGATTACATCAGATGTATTTGGAATCTTGATCGTAAGAGTAGTTGATGGGATTGGCTGGATTTATTGGTGGTCTCATGTCATCACTCGCACCACTGCGTTTCTTCAGCTTTATGGGAAACATGCTGTTTTTTTCTGAAAAAATGCTCATGAATCCTCTCATATTGAATACTTGAGAGCTATTCAAGAGCTTAATTTGTCTCCCTTTAACACCCACATTTTACGTGGAGGCTGCTCATTGCAAGCATAAAATGCAGCTTGAGGGAGCACTATAAAGCCAAAGGAGCTCAAGTTCGAGCCAGACTTCACTGGCTCAGAATTGGTGATAGAGATACTAAAGATTTCTATTGCTTCTCTTAAATCTAATCAAACGCATACCAAAATCAAAGAAATCAAGGAAGGTAATCAAAGGATTACCCTCTTTACCTGACATTCTACAAGATTTTTTGCATCACTACCATGTTGTGTTCACTACCCAGCCTGCTACTACTTCGGCTCGTGATTCCGCTCTCCTCCAATGCATTGAGGTTGTTCCTTACAAGATTTCTAAAATTTAACATGTTGTCCTATGCAATCGGCCTCTCACACTTGATGATTTAAAGGAAGCTACTCTTCAGATGGCTTCTAATAAATCCCTTGTCATTGATGGTTTTCCTCTGTGATTTCTACCAGGCATTTGTGGCCCACTGTTGGTCCAAATCTCTACCAGGTCTATCTGGAACCAATGTCCTCTCAACACTTTAGGAGCTCTGATCAACCAAGGTAACATCAAATTCATAACTAAGACTGGTGATCCAAAACTTATCACCAACTAACAGCCAATCACTCTGTTCAATGTCTCATACAAGATTATTACCAAAGCTCTTGCTAACATGATTACACACCCTATTGCCTCTGATCACCAGGAAGTGAACAAACTGGATTTATTAAAAATAGATATATATCTTGGATAACATCATTGTAATTTGGGAGGGCATGGAATATGCATGCACCAAACTTCTCATCCGGCTTTGTTTGTCAAAATTGATTTTGAGAAAGCCTATGACAGAGTTGAGTGGCCTTTCATTCTTGCCATGTTGCAGGCTATTAGCTTCGGACCTCAGATTCATCCACTCTATGTTAATATGTTATTTCAAGATGCTAGTTCCTATATTACTATCAATGGTCAACAAGTCTGAGTGGTTCTCTCTTCATCATTCCATCCGACAAGGTTTCCCTCTTGCTCCTTCTCTTTATGTCACTGCTTGCTGAAGGTCTCAACTATTTGCTTGCTAAAGCTGCTCATGCTAGTTTAGTCAAAGGAATTCAACTACCTTCTTCTCCTCAACAAGCTAATTAATGGTCATTTCCCTGATGATTATTTTCTTACACCTGGATAACTCTAAGGCTTCTTTTTTTTAATGTCTATGCAATGTCTTGACACCTTTTGTCTTGCTTTAGGTCCTGTCATTCAATGGAAAAAAACACAATGCTACAAGTAGGAAGTGGGTCCTAAACCTCCTTGGTTAAAGGGATTTCAATGGTTGTGGATTCAAGCTGACATGTTCAGTTTAAATTTCTTAGCATCCCCTTTGCCATCATGACTTCCCCTACTAAACTTTGGGATTATGTGATTCAACGAGTTGAAAAAAAAAATATCCTTTTAGCTCAGCAAGCATCTGTCTCTTGCTGGCAAATTTCAAGTTTGTTCCAAGGTTCTAGCTGCCACTCATGTCTATTATTCCTCCTGGTGGGCTCCTTCTAAGGCTACTTACCATCAGTTGGAAAAAATTCTACGTGAATTTCTTTGGGCCAACTCTGAGGGGAGCCATGCTTTTCATAGGGTTGCTTGGTATGTTTGTTGTACGCCCAAAAACACCAGGTGGTCTTGGCCTTATCAACATACAATTGCAACGGGGTTGCTCTTACCGGCTAAATGGATTCTTCACAGCATTGAAGGTGAGGAATTTTGGAAACATTCTACTCAAACATTGTATATCTCAAGGGTCTCCTATTAATTGGAATTCATGGCAGGGTCTGAACTACTATTCCTTATTACTTTGCCCTGTTCCTATTAAAATTGGTGGTTCTTTTGTGGCTAGAATTATTTGGAAATCCTAGGATCTCCTCAAACCCCACCTGCTTTGAGTAGGGTGATGGTTTATGAAACGGGCTCTCTCTCAACTCTCTCAGCTTATGGTTGAACCCAGTTTTTCAATATCAAGACAAACCGCTTACTCTTTTAGTATAGTTTAAGGGTATGTGTCTTTTCAGAAAATGTGTTACGTTTATTTAAGACCTTTTTATATCCTACCACCAGGGATTGGCTTCCATGGATCAACCTAGAAAGCTAAATTTACTATTCATGACAATGATAAAAAATCCATTTCTCTAATTACAAGAGCTCATACCTGGTGATTATTTACATAAAATTGGTGTTCATACACAGCACCCGTGGTGGTTTGACTGGCATTAGCCCGCTGCCACCCCCTTCAAAAATTACAAACCTCAAATGGGCTACAAGCTTCTTGCTCAAAAAGTAGCTCCCTCTCAATAATCTCAATTCTCGTTAGAGCTTGCATTCCACCCGTTTTGGTTGGAAACAATGCTTTCAAGTTATCTGGGCCATTCCTATAGAGCCCAAAGTTTCTCACTTCCTTTGGTGTATTATCCACCAAGGGCTTCTTGTGGGAAAATGTCTCATTCTTATGGGAGCTCCTCCATTGTGCTGCCCTTTCTCTGTAACCACTTTAAGACTCTTCTTCATCTCTTTTGGTTATTCCCCCATGCTCAGTCTAATTGGCGTTGGATTCATACTCCATTTTCCAACCTTTTCTACCCATGTTCTTTACGTGGAAAATGGTTCTCCTCGGGGACTCGACCTTTGTTCCTATAAAAAATTTACAACATTTGGCATTCTTTACGGGCTAATATTTTATATCACATCTAGAAAACTAGAAACTCAGCTATTTTTAACAAAGAGATAGTGGATAGAACTTTTATTATTTCTAACAAACTTGTTACCTCCAATGTCTTGCTTAAGATCCAAGTTCAAGTGGAGAAATTCCGCATTGATGTGGAACACCTGTAGACCCTACTAGATCATTAGGGAAGTGCCCTCTTGTGCTGTTAGCCATGTTCCTCCTGATTATCCTCATCGCCACTCCCATTCACAAGGTCACTGCTCCCATTCCCTATAGGTGGCATAATTTTTATCGGGGTCCAGCTCGTGTGGTCGGCAGACCTCCTCCCCTCCTCGGTGGGGTCCTTCTCTACCTCCTTCTTGGGCTCCTCCCACACCAAGGGTGTTTGGCCGGCTGGGCAGTGACGGTTCTGGGTGGCAGGTTGCTTGATCAGTCCAAGTTCCCTCAGCTCTCCTTAGCCATCTTGCCTCCAACCAACGTGGCAATGAGGAGGAAGAAAACACATACTGATGGCTGGGTGTTGATTACTGACACCACCCGCCAACCCTCCTGGTGGGTGGGGTGACCGTCCAAAGATGCCCCCGTAATTGCCTCTTGCCTCCATGTTCACCACCGCTGCCTAGCTCCATGCCTGGCTTAGTTCCTACAAATTTTGCTCCAACTTTTTTATTTATTGATAAGCTTATCTTGATATGATTATGTAATATGTGCTCACTCGTAGCCTTTTAATGGATACTTTTTCTCTGCATTTGGGGTGTGATCTTTTCCACCCGATTTTGTATGATTAGCATTGTACATTTCATCATTATTATTTAGATATGCTTTTCAATCAAAAAAAAATTGGTCGGTTTCTATGCACGTAATTACCTTAATATTTTGTGATGGAAATTTCCTTAAACGTTATTAATCTTTAGGAAAACTCATCTTGCATTTGATAGTCTTATGGATTCATAGTGGAGGGTTTTGTTTTGTTAATGACACTTAGTAATTTATGTTTGTATCTATGTGTGACTGTTGGTTGTGTTATAAAGGGTTGCCTTAAATTATTGTTGATATGGAAAAGAGATAATTTCTTTTACCTTAACCGGATTTTAGAATTATTGTGGAGGTTTGTAAATCCTTAGAGATATAAATTTGGATGATGTTTTTATACTCTTGTTTAACAGAACCCCCCTTCTTCTCTCACGTGTTGTTACTGGCCTATAAGGGTATTGACCCTTCTTGAATGATTGGGGAATCTTTGGGAGTTAAGGGTCAAGTCTAATATACCTTTCCTTCACTTCAAAACTTAGGTTGTGTCGTGTCCGTGTATTTAATTTCACTCATTTACTCTAAATGATTATAGGGTTGCAAATTTTAGCATGCTTGTCTTTTCATGTTGATCTTTGAACACCATTATTTCCTCATTGGGCTGATCAATTCTTGTCCTTTAGAAATATAACATTAAAGTATATGCTCTTGGTATCTTTTGATAATTATAGATGGATGGCATGTATATTAATACTCCAATCTTGTAATTTATTTAATTGTTTTATGGGAATATTGTTGCTTATAGATTGTTATACTTTCATTGCTTTTATTCATAACTAAAGTACAAGGTCTTTCTTCTTTGATTGACATGGTTGAGACTGTATTTTAAATTGAGGTGTTTTTTTTAGTGTTGAGAGAATTGACCCAATTCTTGTAATAAAGTTTTTCCTTTCATGATATTGTTAGATAATAGTTATGGTGGCTTTGTGTAGCCTTATCTTGCTCAGTTCTCGCGAACTGACTCTTGTGGAAAATTTGTTGCAGATGGCTTATGCGAGTAGATGAGAGATAGACCTGTATATTTTTGCATCAACCTCTGTTGAGAAGTTCTTTTGCTTGAATCCTTTTTATGTTGATCAACTATTCATAAGGTTCAGTGGAAATTTTAGAAGAGGGTTAGTGTCTTAGTATAATGTATTGTGGTTTTTGTTATCTTAACTTTGGAAACCTTGGATTGTTTGACTATCATGGAAAACATAAGAAAATTGGTTTACCTCCTTGTTGAGAGACCTTAATGGATTATCGGTATTCTAAGAATAGTTTAGCATTCCTTGGTCAATGTTATTACTCTCTTGTTCCCTATGCATGGTTCCTTAGAGTTGGTATGTCCCTTTGGGTTGTGTATTGTGTTGGAAAGAATTGATGTAACCTGGTGTTGTTTTCGTAAATGAGAATTGTTAAACTTTACCCTTGAGAATAAATGTTGAGTTAAATCTTGCTATGACTTAGTAATAATGTGCTATAAGTAAAGTAAAATGGGTTTGTTAATCCTTATAGAAGTTAAACTAAAATTTATATGAAAATAAATTAATGTAGAGGTGACCTAATGGAGAACAGGTAATTCCATAAGTGATCTAAGATGAAACTATCCTTTGTAAAGTAAAAAAAATAATTACATAACTTGTTATCCCTAGCAAAACTAGTGAACACTATCCTTTTTATGGTGAATTCTTACATGAGCTTAAGGGAAAACAATGGTTAGTTCTGTAAGATAATAAGATTTTATAAGTAGGAGAAAACAATTTAGAAACCACGTAATCTATCTCTCTGCCATTTAGAAGGTAAATTGTTTTCTTTTGTAATACTCATTCAGTGAAGCCTAAGTAAAATCTTTGATAATTCTGGATAAATTCTCAAGCCTTAATTAAATCCTGGTAATAACTAATGAGGTCTTAAAGATGAATTCAACTTGACCTTCTTCCTAAATTTTTCCAAGGTGCTTTGTATTTCTTCTCTTAAGTGTGTTGAACGTGAACCCAGGTTGGCATAAGGGTATGAACGAGTTCTAGTAGCGTAAGTGTGAATAGATGGCCTTGTGGAAATAAATATCCCCCTTTTTACTAAATAAATGAATTAAACAAATAAAGTTCATAATAAAGAAGAATTAAAGCAAAATCCTCTTCAGAGTAAAAGAAAGAAACTTAGCATTGTAAGAGGAATTGTACGAATCATATCCTGAGTCCTGGAAAACTTAAGTTGAGGATTGAAGGATATTTTATCAAAATAAATAACCATCAATAATTTCTCATTGTGGCTTGCCCTAACTGTAAGTGTGTTATGTGGTGGTTTCCTATGTTGTCTTGTCAAAAGAAAAGTGATTTAGCCTTGATGGGTGTGAACACTTCCGTGTTACCTTTGTGGTCATCCTTGTATCGAGTTGTTCACAGAGTTAGTTGTAACCTTGGTGGCGGCATGTTGTGTCATGTTATGTGTCAAACAAGTCAAAAAAAAAGTTATCCTATTTTTTACTGTGTTGTTAGCGTGTGTGAAATTTTTGGGTAGTTACAGGAGAAGACCCCTGCATAACTTCCTAGACCATGAACTTTGATGGATAATATGTTTATTCATTCAAATTTTCTTGACTCTTCCAACGTAGCATTATTAGGGTTCTTGAGCTCAAACCCTAGCTCGTCAACTAAGAGAAATTTATACACCATAGCATTCACATTTATAGCATTGTAATTGCATGAGAATTTCAAAAATATGTTCTAACAACACTCTTCATGTCCTCTTTTGTGTTTGCTAATGGATAATTTAGTGAGTTGAGTCCAAGTTTACAGACTAGCATGAATTCCACAGGAAATCAAACACTGTCACTAAGAATGAGTGAAAACATCTTGTGATTCATGATCTCAGACTTCTAAGACATTAACCTAAGAAATTTTTTCCCTTTAATACCTCACAATATTGAAACCTTCACAAACTTGAGCACATTTATCATGGAAGATGGGAATTTTGATACTGAGTTCACCTTTTCATGAGACACTATAGCACATTCTTAATATAAAGGCTTCCATCTGTCAAAATTTCCCTTTACATGACCACCTTATGAAAGAGACACTTCAAGTGGAGCACATACAATGACCTTCACCTATTTGAATGCAAAAATTACAAAACAATTTCCAAGTGGAGCATATACATTGTCAGTCATCTTGACAAGTCTACACAAAGCAATCAATAAACAACAAGTTTTAGACACCGTTATCATCCAAAGCATATCATGGATTGCATTGAGTCACCTTGACCTTGTAAAAGTTGTTCACACCCATTTCATGCTTCTAGAACAAATTCACATATAAAATTTTTCTCATAACACCATGATTGTTTAAAGTATGCACAGTTCTCAAGTGGTGTTGGTAGACAGAGTAAGTACACCTTCAATTCAAGTTTTCTTCACATACATTGTTCAAATCAGTTTTCGATCAGTTAAAGGATGCCATAATCTATCTAGGACACCAAGATTTTCTTCATGAGATACCCAGCATACACATGTACCTACAAACTTCATTAAAACATGTCCTTTTTTGTACGATGCAGTCAGACCTGCACGTGCACAAGTGGTTTTCCATGACCCTTGGAGAATCCTTTGCATATCTAAAGAACCAAATAGGCTTCACCAACTCATTTTATGTCTATACCTTTCATATTTCATCTATCGCTCAAGAAGAAAGTTATGGAGGACTTCAAACCAGCTTAGAAAAATTATTAGAACTTTTTCATTTCACCACCTTTTGACTTCAAACCTTTTGCATTAGATTTTTATATACCTTGTACAAGGTTTCTCCATCCTTCACAAACTTGGAACACCCATCTCATACATGTAAGACACCATACACCATGGCTTGTTTCCCTTTCATTATGCCTATTTTAGCTTGTTTTCAACTTTGAATGCCAAATTTGACCTGATGAACACTAAAGGACCACTCTCACACCTCTGAGACACCTTGAGAAACACTTTGGACACATTTTACCTCCATACCAAACACCAAGCAACTTTACAATCTCATTCTACATTGGGACTTTGAGACACATCTACGAAATGCACAAGTATACTTCTAAGTCAACCACTATTTAACCCTTAAAGACGCCTAAATTATAGTGAGACACGTATTTATTAATTTATGGGTATGATATAGGGATTGATATATACACAAGGACAACTTAATGATCATGTATGGCTCCTTGATACACACGCTATACTACTGAAGAACTCGTGACACCATGATGACTCCATGCAAGAACCTTGAACTCATGACAAGACCTTGAATCATAGTGAGACACTAAGACACAAGGACACAAGACATTATAGTGGCATACCTATTCAAGCTTGTTTGAAATCAATGACAGCTTTTTCAACAATGATATATAAATGATATTATATCGTAAATGGACAAGCAACAAGCAAGCAATAATATAAAGCCCTAAGCAAGTGAGAGAGAGAGATGACTTAGCTAATTTTTGAGGATTTGGAAGTGATCTAGGCTGAGGAAATATTTGGATATACTAGGAAGAGAGTTTTCAAGGCTCACTAGAAGTTCTGGAACTCAAAGATGTATAGGACAAAAGTGCCCACAGGAGGATAGGAGCACCTAAGTGTTAGTGGTTGTTTTGAGTGCTAGTGTCCAACCAGATACTCATATTCTGATATTTTCTATGCAAGAGGAGCTTAGATATTGATTTTCTTTTGTCACTCTAGTTTTTCTCTAATATCGCCAATCATTCATGTAACCTGCAAAATAGATAACTAGTTGTACATACCCACAAACCATATCAAACCTAATAAATAAGATGCAAAATGGGGAGTCATACTAGCCCCAATGATGACCCAAAGAGTGATCTTACAACTAAGCATTGTACTACATCTCAGACTCCATGTAATTTTGTGTGAATGTGTGTGTAATGATGCCCTAGGTTTGCCTTGTACAAGTTGCACTATGATAGCGGGTTAGATCTAGATTGCTCCAAGTATGCAAATGTGTGAGATGAAATAAACTGAACTTCCCCTTCTATGAAGTGTATGCAAAGTGATGCAGCCCTTGTCCCTTGTATGAATGTGCTAGATATATATGCCTTTGAAATTCTCTTGTGCCTTTGATGCAAGCTTAGGTGATACTAGATGATACTTAGTGTTTGGCCCTTGATTTTGGAGAAGTAACTATATATATATATATATATATATATAATTCCCTTATTTAAATTTCATAATTGACAATTGGGAGGCCAACCCAAAATATTAAAATATTCCCAAAAATTAAAAGAGACCTAAAAGGGTGAGAAAAGGATAAAGAGGGTCAGGAGCTCCCAGGAAGACAAGAGTGTCTGGGTTCTTGTGTACTAACTAGGTGCTAGTATTTGAGGCCATAAAAGATAAATAAGTCAAGTTCTAGTAGGGTTGTAATATGTGTAAAACCAAAAATAAGGAAATAGATAAAGCAAAAAGGCTAAAAGGATTTGTCAACCACTAGTTTTCTTACTTAGGAATCATGTATATAATAGTATACTTTCGGACCTAGAAATGTACCCAAGTGAATAGATTTTTTGTCTACATTTGCCCCCACTTTATGTTGTTGGATAAATACTCGATAACATAAAGTAGATAGAGATGTGTACCTTGTAGTCTTGTAGAGAAGAGTTTGGCCGATAGTATGTCAAGTGGACAAGTGAAGCGTGAAGTGATCCCAATGTGAATCGTGGAGACTAGGGAAGGGAAGTAGACCCTAGGGGTGAAGTGTATGCATGGTAGAGTGTTGTTGGAGTTTGTGCTTGTTGATGTGAGTTGCTTCTTGTTATGTATTAAGGACGGACCTGCAAAAGAAGAGAGAGAAAGTAGTTAAAGTTATGTATATTAAAAATTAGAGTAACATGTGTATAAGTATGTAAAAAGTGTGTAAAGGAAAGTGTGCACTTGATGTATGAGGGAATATATGATAAAAATTTGTCTTGTTTTCTTGGAGTTGTTGGATTTGAATGTTGATGGTTTGGTTTTTGGGTGATCTCACACCAAGAGCAAGTTTTTTGGGTGATATACGCTAAGAGAAGAATGTTGGGGAGAGAGGTATGATTTTTCTCTCCTCTCATGATGCTTCCCAATAAGCACAACTATAGATGGTACATCCTTGATTTATAAGCTATTGTTCTTGTTGTAACTTATTATAGCTGAATATAATTGATTGAAACTAATTGAATGCATTCTATAACTAGAAGAAAATGCTTACTATTGGAGGATTGTAATGTAAACTACTGCAGATTACGTTAAACTGAGAAAATGACCGTTTTTCCCTCGTGACACGAGTGCCCATTGCTACTATCTAGGATTGGGCACTCGTGTCTACTATATATCTGTGATCCAAGTTTGATTCTGGTTCGTTCTGTAACTTTGTTTCTGTGCCAATTTTATATTGTGATGTGTTGTTCTAGAGCTACGAGCTGCTATAGGGGTGATTTCTTCACTCAATAGATACCCCCTCGTTTGGGGTACATGTAACGAGTATAGGAGAATGTGGCCCAAATAAGAGGACCTGATACTGATCTAAAGTGGATACCTACAGGGGGTATGGGATGTGCATTGTAGAAACCAAGGCACATGCAAACAATATGAACTAGTTAACAAGTGTTTGTGAAGATGAGTTAGCATGCAATAGAAGGCAATGTAGCAAGCAACTAGGAAAACAAGAGGTACTGTGAAAAGTGGGTTATGTACATGGGACATTGCTCACAATGTCATAAGACAATCAGGGGTGAAGTGGCAAAAAGCACACAAATATCAATTAAGACATAGGGCATATCCCATAATCAATAACAAATAATAGTAAGCAAGAAGTGAGAGATAGTCATGGTTGTATATAATCATGGAATGTAAATGCTACACATGAAGCACCTATTAGCATGTTGGAAAGATAAATAGTATGTCAAGGCATGTATAGATCAATAAAAAAGAATAGTGATAGTAACAAGAAGTAGGAAATATTATAACAATACGACTTGTGAGTGTGGAGTATAAGAGTAGTAAAGGTAGATGCCCCCAAGAGCCCCAGTGGGAATGGTAAAAAATGGTGTTGAGAATCATGCATTGTGTAAGAATCTGTAGAAGTCCTACATTCACCTCAAGATACCATATGAATGTGCATGTGTGAATAGAAAAAGATAATGACATACTAAGTATCTAAATAGCATAGGAAACAAAGCGTAACATGTAAATAGTATAAGCTAACAAGTGAAAATACAACCAAGATGTGAAAATGTTGTGTGAAAGTGATGGTGTGTTGTGATATACAAGATGTGAATATGGGAGGGTCTACGTTTCCCACAAAAAATGTGTGTGACGTGAGGTTCATTTAAGAATTTTCCCCTCAACAGTCAAGTATGAACCGTAGAACAAGATTGCATCATCGGGTAATGAAGATAAAGTATGTGTACCTTTTTTTCTCAACATTCAAGTATGATCCATAGAACAAGAATGTGTTATCAGGTGGAAAAGGTATTATATGTGACTGAGTTTAGATGCTAGGAAATATTTATCATGAAGCACAGAGTGTGAATTTTAGTATATAAGTTATGGGTAGATGATAGTGATGGCCAATAGTAATGAAGGGGGGAGAAAGTGTGATTCCCCCCAAGTGTGTGAGGGATAGGAGATCTATACGATGATGCAAGAGAGACCATGCCATGGTGGCAGAGTTTGAAATATGTCATAAGAAGATATATGGTCATCACAATGGTAGGTAGGAGAAAGAGTATGACCAACATCATATTTTGGGTCTAACAGAGGAAATACTAGTAGGTGACCGATCACATCTCGTGTCGAGTGAATTGGTTATGCTTCCTTGAATGGTGATTGTTTATTTGGGATTGGTAACATTTTAGATGACTTAATAGGAGGAGTTAATGGGGTTAGTATTTTTAAAGGTGGTATGGCATTGGGTTAGATAGGTGGCTCTTGATGTACTAGAGAAGGAACATTAGTAATTATGGCATGATGTTCACTAGACATAGAGGAATCAAATTTGGGAGCCTATTAGGGTTTAGTAATTAAAGATGAGTGTGTAGTAGAATGTTATGTAGCAAAGGAAATAAAGCCTTGATGTTCAAAATGCCCAATTCTTTGTTTTACATCATAGCAATCATTGTCACAATGTCCATTAATTCTATGATAATTGTAAAATAGATGACCTTTGTAGTTTATAAGCCGATGAGGAGGGTAGTAATGAGTAGGTGTCAAGGTGATCAGCTGGTGATTGAGGGGATTAGGAAGAATAACATGTTGTGTAGCATTTCAATAAAACGTAAGAGGTGTTTGTTGTAGTAAGACCTTGACCTCGCTTGTATGGGCACATGTAGTAGACATGGGATCTGGATGAGGTGTCGAAGAAGAACTAGCATGGGCATGAGAAGTGGCCTTGAGATGTTATATTTCAGCTGTGAGGGATGTAATCATGGTTTATCTTCAAAATGATGGTGTAAAGTTTGAATTGAATTTAAGATAGCTTGATAAGATGTGTTATCAGGATTAATAGTCAGGTCTAAGATATGATTGAAAATGGCACATACTTATGAAGGTTGCGTATCGTGAGGGAGATACATTGTGTGTACTAATTTTGTGAGAGAATCTTTGCAAACTAGGTGTTTTTGAAGTAATTGATACAAGGAGAGTTGAGGAGCTTTAGGAGCCATCTTAGAACTAGGGTTTGGGTTTTGAGAAGAATGAAACCAATAGAGCATGAAAAATTAGGATATGAGTGTTTGATCAAGATTAAGGGTTCACCAAATGATTTAATATAAATTGAATTAAATATAATTGTAGAGTAACTACTATAACTAATTATATACATATGATATAATACATTAAATGGATAAGAAACAAGCAAGCAATAATATAAAGCCCTAAGAAAGTGAGAGAGAGAGAGAGAGAGATATATGAATTAGTTGATTTCCAAGTGATTTGGAAGTGATATGGGTTGAGGAATTATTGAGATAGACTGGGAAGAGTGTCATCAAGGCTCGCTGGAATTTCTAGAACTCAAATATGTGTAGGAAGGAAGCATCCATGGGAGGATAGGAGCGCGTGGGTGCTAGTGTCCACCCAGATGCTTAGGTTTTAATATTTTTTATGTAGGAGGATCTTTACTATTGATTTCCTTTTGTCGCTTTAGGTTCACTCCAATGTCGTCGGTCATTCTTGTAACCTTCAAAATAGATAACTAGTTGTGCATACCCATAAACCACATCAAACCAAATAAATATGATACATAATGGGGAGTTGGACTGACCCCGATGGTCACCTAAAGATTGATATTATCACTGATTGTTGCACTACATATCAGACTCCATTTAATTCTGCGTAAATGTGTGTGTAATGATTCCCTAGGTTGCCCTTGTGCAAGTTTCACTATGATAGCAAGCTAGATCTAGATTGATCCAAGTATGAAAATGTGTGAGCTAGAATAAAATGAACTTCCCCTCCTATGTTTTGTATGCAGGGGGATGCAGCCCTTATCCCTTATATGAATGTGTTAGATGTATGCCTTTGAAATTCGCTTGTGGCTTTGATGTAAACTTAGGTGATAGTAGATAATGTTTAGTGTTTGACCCCTGATTTTGGTGAAGTAACTAAGTATATATATGATTCCTTTGTTTGAATTTCATAATTGACAACTGGGAGGCCGACCCAAAATATTAAAAGATGCCCAAAAAGTAAAATATACCCAGAAGGGTGAGAAAAGACTAGAGAGGGTCAAGAGCACCCAAGAGGTAAAGGAGCACCTAGGCACTTGTGCCCTTACTGGGCGCTAGTTTTTGAGGCCATAAAAGATAGATACGTCAAGTTCTGGCATGGATGTAAGATGTGTAAGACCAAAAAGAAGGAAAGAGATAAACCAAAAATGCCAAAAGGAGTTGTTAACCACTAGTTTTCTTCCTTAGGAATCAAGCATATAGTAGTATGCTTTAAGATCTATAAATGTACCCAAGTGCATATATTTTGTGTCTACAGCAGGCTACAAGGATTTTGAATATCTGAAAGGTGGTTATGGGGATCATGGTCGCATGTATAGTGTGTCACAAGATATATAGAGCCATCATATTGTTTCTGATTGTAGTATGTAGAGATGTAGTGGATCATGTATTTTTGTTCAACTAGACTACCACCATATGGGTGTAGTTAGTTCATGACTTATACAAGGTTCAGTGCAGAGTACAAAGGGTTGTGGGATCCATGATTTTGTTGACAACCTAGAAATATGAGAAGTTCCCTATGTATAGTCCAATAGGGGCACCACATGTAGTAGTGGTGGATGTCCCAAGAGTTCTTCAATGGGCATAGGGGCCGGCAGTGAGATCACCTCGAGTATTTTGGCCACTGGCACAGGTGGGTCTGGGTGATGTTATATGACATCCCTATATAAGGAATATGGATAAGTGGCACAGTAGGCATAGGGTAGATTTCTTAGACACCATTACCGAGTTGATAGGGTACTATATTTCTTCGATGGATACCCACATAATGAGAAAGGTCCCAAGATAGTTGTACACACAAAACCTATGCACTAGGGTACATTTCTAAGTCCTAAAAGCATGCTAGCATTTATATGATTCATAAGCAAGAAAACTAGTAATTGACAACTCCCTTTGGCCTTTTGTTATCTTCTGCACTTTTATTATCTTTATACATCTTGTACTCTTGTTGGAATTTGATTGTTTTATTTTTCTATGGCCTTAGACACTAGCGCCCAGCTAAGACACTAGCACTAGGAGCTCTTGTCCTCTTGGGCGCTCTTGTCCTTATTTACCTTTATCTTATCCTTTTGGACTCTTTTTACTTCTTAATTACTTTTTAGTACTTTGGGTCGACCTTTCAATTATCAATTACAAATTTCAAACAAGGGAATCATATTTAAACACACAATTTTGTTTTAAAAATAAATGACCAATCACTAAGCATTACATACTATCACCTAAGCTTGCATCCAAAGGCATAAAAACACTTCAAAGCATCCATCTAGGACACTCATTCAAGGGAGAAGGGTTGTATGACTTCTGTATACACAACATAGGAGGGGAAATTTATTTTATTCCGTCACACACATTTTATGCATCTCCTAGATTCTAGATCTAACCCGCTATTATTGTGCAACTTGCACATGGGCATCCTAGGGCATCATTATACACACACACAAAACTACATGGATTGTGAAATTTAGTGCAGCGCTTGGTATTAAGTTCACTCTTCGGGTGACCACCGAGGTCAGTCTGACTCTACAATCTTCATCTTTTTTTACTAACTTTGATGTGGTTTGTGGACATTTGCAGGTAGACAATTTGTTTTACAAGTTACAAGTACATTTAACAATCAAGGAACAAAACTAGAGTGACAAACAGAAACTAGCAATGAAGCTCCTCAACTGCATAGAAGAGACTAGATCCAAACCATTCACATAGACACTAACATCCAAAATGGATGCTAGCACTCAAGTGCTCTTGTTCTTCCATGGGAGCTCATATCCGACACTTCCTGAGTTTCAAAAACTCTAGCAAAAATCCCTAGACACTATGTACCTCCATCAAATACGCCACATGCACAAGTAAGTGCCATTTTCAATCATATCTTCAATGATTCTCTTGGTCCTAACACCACAACCAATCAATCCATTTTCAAGTCAATTCAAGATTTACATTATTTATTTCAAGTAAAATTCAAGCTATGGAAACCACGATTACATCTCTCATAGTTGAAATCCAACATCTTGAGGATGTTTATGGATGTGGACCTCACATACAGAGTGGACACTAGCATCCAATAAGAGATAGTAGTGCCTAATGCTTGTGTCCTTCCCTGGGCACTAATGTCCTCAGGGAAGAAATAGTTGATTTCTCATATCACCACTATCTCCAGCAATTTTCAAAATAGTTCTATAGTAGCAGGCACTTGCCTCCAGTTACAAAATTCAATTTATCAGTACATTTCAGCTACAATCAGAATAATCATGATGTACCATATGCAGTAGTGCTTATTTAGAAAGCATCATAGAAGGAGATAAAAGCTAGACCTCTCTCCCCAACACTCTTCTCTTGGCATGAGATTTCCCAAAAACCTCACCACTTGATAACAAATTCAACAGCATCTCCAAGTAAATCAGGACAACTTTCTATCTCATACTCTTGTTATCACGAAATTACAACACCCCCGAATGGCCTGATTGTGAGATGGGGCATTTGGTGTAATTTGTGTAACATTGGATCATCTCTCAAGTTATGGGACTTGCGGGCTTGAGATGACCCTCCAGAGAAGGATGGTTCCTACTCCTAAACTACATGCCACTATCTACCCCTAATGCAGGTAAGCAAACTAATCCTAATCTAACCTTCCAAGGGACCAGAGAGAGAGAATGCATGGAAATAAACCTACACTAAAAGTGGTGATACACCTAGAAAAGAAGGTGTCAGCCAAGAACCCAACTACCTGAAGTGGAGAGAGGTGAGCAAAGGAGAGGGTGGACAAAATGCACCACATACCAGAGGTAGATTCACACAGAACAACAATCCAAACCCATTAAACATAGCTCCCAAAAACCTGCAATAAACATCAGAATATGCACAGTATACCCTACAATGAAGAGAGGCAAGTAGAGATAACAAATATATGTGAAGGATGGACAAAAATGCATCACAAAAACATATTTTATTGCTCCATGAGTTTACATAGTACAACATTAGTGGGTAAGAGGCAATAAAATGCCATTACAAAGCTTAGGAAGGACACTTAAACTCCACATTCAACCCTAGTAGAGAAGAAAGAGAGGGGGGGCAGGAGAGAAAATGACCAACTCCTTTACAAAATGAGCCCTAGATTACAATTTATAGAATGAGAGAGAGAGAGATAATTGCAATCCTGAAAAAAAAAAATTCAACCACTTACAAGATGCAATAGATGAGTGCAATTGATGGAATTTTTCTTACAAAAGGCTTCCCATGATGTCCCATGACTTTAAGCAGTGAAAGAATGATTTTCTATGCTCATTTATTGCATTTCCAACCACCATCCAACTGCCCTTCTGAAACAGGTTCGTTTTCTACAAAATTCTCCATGAAATCTCCATCAATATTTGAATTTCTTTATTGTTGTGTGATAGGATCAAATCCACAATTCCAACAAGTATTCATTTGCGCAATTTTGTTGAGAATTGCTCAAGATATGAGCTTCTGAGTGTAGGTGGCTGACTTGAGATTGTCAGGCATTTCTTCAGCTTCACAGGTCTGTGCAATTAAAATTTTGGTCAAAAATACATTTTAATTATTTTCCCTCCTCTAATGTTTCTATATCATTAAAATGGTTTTAACATTTTTAAAATGGCTCGAGGCCCACCTTTGAATTACATAATTAGTCTTTTAAAATAGGGGAGGGTGTTTGCATTGTTGAATAAACTACCAGCTTAGCCAGCTCGACTGAGCTAGATATTTTCTTGTATTCACCGACCACTTACCTTCATGACCGAGTCATAGTTTTGGACACCAAGCCCTTATAGCTCCCTTTCCACATATACATCTGATACCTGCCTACCTATCTTCTAGCTCGGTGACAAGATGCATTGCGAGCCACATGTTGCATTGGCACCTCTCATACCACCTCGACTCCACGTCGATGCCATGACAACCCTTTTCTTGGCTGTCAAGTCGACTCGTATCCACCTCTACCAACTCGACAACCCGTATACCTCTAAAAATTTCTCCATTTGTGTTTCAGGATAAATCCTCATGCGGTGAACTCTTCTCTCCGTGTCCTGGGCTCTCCATGTCACCTCGGCCCAACTCTCCCGAAAATCAGGCTCCATACATCCTTGTAGCTCTGTGATGAATCTTCAGCCCATGTCAGCCCCACGAGCATTCTTGTGAATTGGCTCGGGCCCATGACTAGTTCACTGCACCCCCATTGACTCTACGAGGTGTTGTTGACCAGCTCAACATGTGCATCTCCCTCCACCATTGGTGAAGTCGTACTTTTCTGGCCCACGTGTCCTAAACCTCCCAGGGTCATTTGGGCTGTGTAACTCTACCTTAGCTGCAATAGTTTCCGAGTTCCTCATTATGCAACAAATTTGGGTTTTATATGCACACATGTCCCATGGGCTGCTCTGGCCGATTTCTCCCACATTAGATCGTTGCAGCCATTTTAGCCTTTCACCGCACCAATGTACCATGTGCCCTCTGGGACATAAATTCTTGATTCATCTACATATTTCCCTCAATGAACTCGGACTTGGTTCACTCTGTGGCTAAGTGCATGCAAAGCTCTCCATTTCAGAGCTCGTTGATAGAGCTTAATCCACTTCGTTAGGGCAACCGTCAGCCACTCCACTCATCTATGTAATGGCTTAATCCTTCCAACATAGGCTTTGTTCATTCAAGGTAGTTTGGTTTGTTTATTGGCTCATCCACATTCTTGCAAACAAAGCATGGCTCGGTTAGTCTCGAATCAACTCAGCTTCACTTGATGATCTTGGTATTTGGTTGAGTCTGACCTATCATAGCACTGGGGCCATCAAATGAGCTCAACCATTTTGACCTCACTCATCATTTTTTCAACCATCCTGCTACCATAAAACTTGGTCTCTCTATACAACAAGTAAATTTTCTGGAAGTGACTCCATGAGACCTTTCAACCTTGGTTTGAACCCATCCCAACATTAAGCTCGTCATTGAATCAGCTCACCCAGGAAGCACTTTAAAGAGTTGGCTCAATTCCATGATGGCTCGTTTTCTAGTTATAGATCTCGGTCTCTTTGTTCTTGCAGTGGTTGACTTAATAGTTTGTAGAGGTCGATGTATGAGAACAACTCGGTCTTCTAAATAGCTCGATTTAGGACTCAACTCGATGAGTGGTTCCTAGAGCTCAGTTGCTATTCTAAAAGGTTTAGCATTGTCAAAGGAACTCGACCCCTCAAGTACGTAGTTTTACCCCTCAATGTTCGGTGTATGGCCTATAGAGCCCAGCTCTGTGTTAGGAAGTGGCTCTCTTGTGAGTTTGTTGAGTTGTATCTAGAACTGGAGACTGCTTCCTTGAAGTCGACACACTCCCTTGAACATTTTATGTTATTCATTGGATTCTTTAGCTATAACAAGGCTAAGTGGGATGTATGAAGGTGTCTTGGAGTTGTGTATCGGATTTGCTTCCTCTGAAATGAGTGAAACCTTGAACTCAGGTAAGACCAAGAAGAGGAAAATTTCCTCCTGTGAAGTTCAAATTTCCTTAGAATGCTTGTTTTCCTGATCCAAGTTGTCCAATTTCACTCAGGGGGAAATTGCATAGCAACTCTCTTATATATCATGTGCACACTTTCCTTTTACATACTTTTACAATTTTACTTATACACCTGTTACTTTGATTTCTTCTATACGGGACTTTGACTACTCTTTCACTCGTGTTTTGCATGTCCATCCTTAATATACAAAAAAGAGCAACTCAAAACAACAAACACAACACACTACTACACATATGCTTCACCCCTAGGGTCCACTTCCCTTTCTTAGTCTCCATGCTTCACTTTGTAATCACTTCATGCATCACTTATCCACTCAGCACGTTATCGGCTACACACTTCTCTACAAGGTTACAAGTAGTAAGCATCTTATATCTACTTTATGTTATCAAGTATTCATGCAACAACATAAAGTGGGGGGAAATGTAGACACAAAATCTATGCACTTGGGTACATTTCTAAGTCCTAAAAGCATGCTAGCATTTACATGATTCCTAAGCAAGAAAACTAGTAATTGAAAACTCTCTTTAGCCTTCTGCTTTGTCTTATGCACTTTTAATAGCTTTATACATATTGTACTCTTGTCGGCATTTGACTATTTTATTTTTCTATGGCCTCGGACACTAGCTCCCAATTAGGACACTAGTGTCAAGAACTCTTTTCCTTCTTTACCATTTTCTTATCCTTTTTTACCTATTTCACTTCTTAATTACTTTTTACTACTTTGGGCCGGCCTTTCAGTTGTCAATTATGAAATTCAAACAAGGGAATCATATAAATGCATAATTATATTTTCAAAATAAAGGATCAAATGCTAAGCGGTGCATACTATCACCTAATCTTGCATCCATAGGCAAAAAAGCACTTCAAAGCATCCATTTAGTACACTCATTCAAGGGATAAGGGATTGATCACTTCTGCACACACAACATCAAACGGGAAGTTTATTCTATTCCATCACACACATTCTATACATATTCTACATTCTAGATCTAGCCTACTATCATTGTGTAACTTGCATAAGGGCATATTAGAGCATCATTACACACACTTGTACATAGAACTATAGGTATACAATTTATTTTATAGGTTATATGTGCATTTGGCAATCAAGGAGTGAAACCAGAGTGATAAACAATAACTGGCAAAGAAGCACTTGTTGCATAGAAGAGACTAGATCTAGACCATTCACATAGACACTAGCGCCTAGAACGGATACTAGTGCCCAGGAGCTCTTGTCCTCCCGTGGGTGCTCATGTCCTCACATTCATGAGTTTCAGAACCTCCAACGAGTATTTACGACACTCTACCCAGTCAATTTTAACTAGTCACCTACCCAAATCACTTCCAGATTGCTTGGGAATCAGCTAAATCTCTTTGGCTCCCTCTCTTACTTAGGGTTTTACATTTGTACATCCTTGTTTGTTTACATCTTACTGTATATTACCATTTTTATATCATTCATTACAGTAGTTACTCTACAATAAGATTTAATCCCATTTATATTAAATCAATAGTTTTGGGCGAATGGCGCCCATGGTGATACCACCATCACCACCCTATGTAGTGCCCACCTATTTTTGTATTCTCATTTTGAGTTGTATCAACTCATCGTATATTGGTTATCTATATTGGTAGGGATATTAATACTATGTTTTATCATTTTGATGTGACATTTCTTCATGATGTGATTAAGTGCTAGCACTAGGATGTTAACTTTTGCTGACATGTTGTCTATGAGGTATACGATGCCACATTTATTGATAATTGATATGTGTTGTGATGATATCATGATTTGATTTGATTAGATCTTGTATTGTTATTTGATTCACACTTGGTGCATGGTCGTAAACCTTTTTACTATGTTGATGGTTTATTTTTATGATATACTGTGCAACTAGCATGATTATGCATAAATAATTATTATGGCGTGTATGGATAATATTGTATTTTGATTTGAATAGGTATGAGGTTTTCCTTGAGTGTGCAAGTGACATGTATTTGGCCATGTGGGAAACGTGGGATTCAAGGAAAATATTCCAACTAGCACAAAAGTCCTTAAAGGGAAAAACCTTTCCTCTGTTATCGATTACAACACTTTATTTGTCTTGATTAGACCTTGTCGTATGTTTGGATTTTCTTAACTATATAATTTCATGGTCTTTTTATTTGTATGAAATGTACTCATCTTGTTATAAGTTATATGGTTTAAATTTTAACTCTCACTCTTGTTTAATGCTTACCTAGTGTTTAATGTTATTTTTCTTTGGATTTTGGAATTTTAGTGGCTTGGGATGTTGTGCATGGGTTTAAGAGGGATTATGACATCTAATCATGGATTAGATTAGCTTAATTGCCCCTCATAAATGTCACATTTTTTCCAAACTCGGATTTGGGAAACATGTGCCCTTTAGGAAGGGTAAATGGCAAGTAAATGACCTCATTTCTTTTAAAAAGAGACCCTAGCCCCCATCCCTATGAGTGGGTGGGATATTTTCAAAGCAAATGAAGTCCATTGGCTCAAATTGCCTCTTCCCACACACTTCTAATTTATGAAATTTTAAATTTAGAGAATGTGTTGGAATTTGGAAATCTTCATGAATATTTTGAGATTAATTTCTTTTCATTATTTTTTGGTTTTGGATGCAAATTTGGAGGGTTGGAATTGGTTGTGGTTTTGGTGGGGGGTGACACTTGTCACCCTCACATTGGTTTGTTTGGGTGGTTCTTTTCCCTTCATAATCCATTTTGACCATGGTTAGGGGGTTCTTTTTCTTAGAAAATTTTTAGAGAGCTTTGTTTTTGGAGAAAAAGCTTGGAAAACTTTTAGTGAATTAGTGATCAACTTGGATTGGAATTTCAGGCTTTAATTTGTAATCTAGGATTTTACACTCTTTACTTTCTTTTGGCTATGTGTTTTGAATTTTTGTATGGGAAATATTGATTGCAATATGGAAAAATTGAATGTTTAAATTAGATTCATGTTACTCCATCCACCCTTGAGGGGTGTGGATTTTGGAGCTTGTTGGGAAGAGGGAGAAATTCCTCCATATTCACTTTCTAATATTGTTTGGAAAGCTTGAAATCTTTTTGGTTTATCCACTACATTTGGCTTGTATGTAGGGATTGATTTCCATTTGGTTTCAAAATCAATCACTATCTCCATTGAAGGAAACTTAGAGTTTGAAAAGCCTTCATGGGGAGGGAAATGGAGAGATAAGAGGAGAATGATGGAGTGATAAGGATTGAATTTTTTATGGAATGATAGGGAGAAACTTGTTGATTAATTTAGAGGTATTTGGCTACCTAAATTGGTATTTTTCTATCCCCTCTTCCCTTGCATGAAGCTTGAAGCTTATATGGTTGTTTTTCCTTTGTTAATTTTTCTTGATTGTTGTTATGAAACCATGTTTTGGATGTGAATAAACTTATTTTCTTCTAAGTGGTGGTTGGAATTATGTTGCCTCTTTCTCAAGGGCTTGGGGGGGCTAGCATGTTGTCTTGGATCCCTTGGTAGCATGTGATGATGCCAATCAGTTGGGCGGTCAACCAGGATTTCTTCTATGATTTTTTGGAGTGTTTCTCATGTTGTTTTGAAGATGGAATGGAGTTGTTTGGAAGGTAGATTGCAGGTTTATTGTTATTAAGAAGTTGTGCAAATTATGGAAAAAAAAAATCATGTTGTCTTCACTTTATTGATGGCTTATAGCTTGTATTTTAGGTTGTTTTCCTTCTTATTACTCTAAGAAAAATGTATGAAAATTTTAATTATTTCAATATTAAAATGTTGCTTATAAAATTCATGAAATGACTGTTATTTATTGTTTAAAAATGTATCTTGTTGTTATAAAATTGGATTCCACCTTGTCTCAAAGACACTAATTTGTTGTTTAAATATTTGTTTTTCTATCTTAAAATATTTTTTTGGAAGTGAAAAAAACCAATTCATAGGATATAGGAAATTTGAAAGGTTATGGAAAAATCTGAAAAGTATTTTATCCTCTTTTTCTAATAGTTGAAATCTGAAAAATCCTGCAATTAATACTTCTTTCATGGAACAATGAAATAGTTGAATGTTGTCTTAAAATTTTGAATAATACTTGCAGTTGCATTGATCAAGTTTAGGAGAGGAATTAATTGTATTACAAGTTTACACCTTGCTATCTAAAAGTGAATAAAGTTGTTATTATATATTCAGTTCTGAAACATCCTCCTTTTCTATCTTGGTAGCACAATAACATGTTTAAACTCGCTCATTTTTAACTTAGTTAAATATGATAAATTTCTATTTTTGGAACCTTATCTTACTACTATTCGTCAGAATTTACTTAGTATAAAACTTATTATTTTCCTTGTTGTTGTATCCTTGTTATCTCTTTGTGTGTGTATTACACATGCACGCACGCACGCACATGCACACGCACGCACACACGCACGCGCGCACGCACGCACGCACGCACGCACGCACGCACGCACGCACGCACGCACACACACACACACACACACACACACACACACACACACACACACACCAAGAGGGTGTTTCTACAGTGGCAGACAAGGAATGTAATGGTGTGCGTTGATTGAAAAAACTTGTATTTGCCAGCTAATATTTAATGGTTAAAATAATTTATTTTTTTATGTCGACTCAATGTTTAATAAATAAAATAATATATGATTATGTATTTATGCGGAAATGTAGGTTATTTCAAAAGTGTGAAAGATAATAAGTGTTAAGGTAAATAATTGTGCAGGAAATTCAAATAATAAGTGCATGGAATGGGTAAGTAACAATAATAATATTATATTGATTTATATTATTTTTAGTTTTTATATTTTTATGTAACTATATTAATTTTTAGTGGCAAATAAATAATAAGTGAATCTATATTTTTTTTTGTTTGTAAATGTATTTTTATTTGTAGATGTATTTTTTTAAGATTAGTTTTATTTTAGTTTTTACTTTTAAATGTATTTTTACTTTTAGGTTAGTTTTAATTTAGTTTTTTATTTTAGATATATTTTTTCTTTTAGGTTAGTTTTATTTTATTTTTTACTTTTAGATGTGTTTTATAAATAAAAAATATAAATTAATGTTTTATATTTGTAATTAAAATTTAACTAGCATAGATATCTTAAATACATCTATCTAAAAGACACCGAGATATATCAATCTCAAGGTGCCTATCTAACTTATGTGAGAATTCCAATATATTGTACCCACAAAATCACGCACTTTGGGTAATTATTTATTCCTAATTGCATAATACTATTCATATGATTCCTAAGTAAGAAAAGTATTAATTAACCCATGTCTTTGGCCATCTTTGCTTTCTTTTTACTACCACTTTTGGTCTTGCACACCTTCCAGCTCAATCTATATTTTCATACTTCAGCATTTCTCATCCCAGACACCAACGCCCAGCCAGGCTGTCAGCGCTAGGATCTCCCATCCCCTCTTGACGCCCCTAACCTCTTTATACTTTGTTCACACCTTTTGGGTCATTTCTAGTTGTTTGAGAAACTTATCTTTTTGGTAGTCGGCCTTTTCGGGGTTAATTACGGAATTCAAGTAAGGGAATAATATAAATATAAAGTTATGTGATCATAATAAAGGACCAAACACTAAGCATTAGCTATCACCACCTAAGGTTGTATCCAAAGGTTATTCAAGAGCATCAAATAATCCATTATAGCATCCATTCAGGGGCAAGGGACTGCATTATTATGCATACACTTCATATGAGGGGTGTTGTAGTATTTTTTCATTCGTTATCAAATTATTGAGATAGTTACTAAAGAAGTTACACAACTCATAAATGTTGGAGGGTTTATTTGACCTCAAATGTATGATGATGCAAGTGCATAATGGCTGTTGGATCCTTGTTGCTGGAAATCAGATGAAATCTGCAAGTAAGACTAAAAATAATTTTGATTAGATGATTTGGGCAGGGGTTGCCCAACAAGGTGGACCCGAGAAGTGTTAACTTTCTCGACGGATGTCAACCCCCATTGTTAAACAAAAGTGATGTAAACAAGGAAATGTATACTGATAATATGCAAAAACTAAGAAAATACAGAATCTGAAAGCACTATTGATTGATTTAGATATGGATCTGAGTAAAACAAAAAGAAAAACAAATGTACCTCATTTGGTTCGATGATGACCCAGACTATACAGAGGCAGGTTGACGATGACCTAAGAGACTGGATCAGAAATGTAGGAGGAGTATGCAGACTATGCATGATCTGAATGCAATCTGGAAGTTGCAGTAGTTTGAGGATACTGAAATCAACTTACAGAGGAGGTCTGAAGGAATAGAAACCATGAAAACAACATAAATCAAGGATTAAAGGAAGGATTGAAACTAGGACTGTGGTCGACAGTGACTAGGGTGTAAACATGTTGATTTTACTGTAACAGAGGAACTGGACGAGGATTAGAGCAAACATGAAAGGGCACAAAGCTTAGTCAGGGATGGGAAAAAGGTTCTAGAACAGAAAGTAAGTGTTGATAAGGTCGATTCAACGGTGACCTGTCAATGTCGATGGCGACTATGACAGAGTTGGATAAAGCCAAGGAAAGGCGAGCCAAATGGGCAACTTGTAAGTAAGGGTTTGCGAAAGGATGTTGATGACGAAGTTGCAAGTGCTGCTATTGATGATCTGAACCTGCAAAATATTAGATACAAGAAATAACAAGATAATATGATTAAAGTAATGTAAAATGAAGAAAATATCACAAAAAATTGATCACAATTGACGTATGCACATTGTAAGGAGGTTTGAGAGGTCTATAATAGCTTTTAGAATGTTTATACATGAAGGATTATCTACAGGCTATAAGAGAGTTTCAGGATTTTTGTTTTCATTCCCTTGGGAATAGAAATAAAGCACATAACTTTATAGGGTCGATGGCGATTGAGATGGGTCGCTACTGATCGTGGGGAAAGTTTCCTCGATGGGAATATTTTCCTATTTTTTGTGTGATTTTTTTTTTTAGGATTTGGTTGAGTGTTTTAAAGCATTAAGCAAGAATGGATTGTTTACGGATGAGGTTTAAGTGATTTGGCAGTGGAAATAGGTTGGAAAAAGTCTAGTGAAAAGCATAAGTGTAGATATAGAATGAAAGCATTCCAAAATGGAAAGTTGGTTAGGGCATGATTAATTAATTAATTGATCTTGATTAAATAGGACTTAAAGGTAATGGGCATTTAATTAATTAAGGGGGATGAATTAATTAAGAGGACATTTGATTAAATAAGGGGGATGATTAAAATAAGTATCTACACGTGGGCGATAAAGGGGTAGGTACTGAATTTAGGTGTCTACATTTTCCCCCTTTTTGTTGAGTGGTTTGGGCTAGCAAGTCACGAGACAAAAACAATGAGATTCAAGTAAGGGAATAATATAAATATAAAGTTATGTGATCATAATAAAGGACCAGATAGATAAACCTCTGTGCATCATTGAGGAAATATTGGACATGGATAGCATGGGTTTTAAAGAAACTTTACAGAAAAACACTCATAGGGGGGATGGTAAATTATCTACAGATATACCTCCTTGCTTCAGTAACAGATCAGCGGTTTCACCTACTTGCTACAGCATCAAAACAACAGATCCACACTCAATTGACAGGAATCACAAAGAGTGTGAAGAGGGAGAAGTAACGCCAATCAAAGAAGATGAGGAACTAACTTCTGGATTCATAAAGGTCATTTAAAAAAAAAAAGAATGAAAGGATTTGAAATGATCCCAGAATCGCTTTACAGTGATAAGAAAAAGAAAATGGACAATTGGGATACCTCAACATCCAGAACTACTAGATCTTCTGCAAGAAGACTAGTAGATTTTGGAGGTAGTTCTAAAAGAGGAAGGCCCTCAAAAAAGGCTCTTAGATCAAGAGAACAGAGAGAGACATTGCAGATGGCATTCAACATCAATTGAGCCATCAGGAAATCCCAACTCCCAATCCTTCCAAATGAAGATTATCTCTTGGAACATCTGAGGTCTAAATGAAAATTCCAAGCAGAGAATCATTAAGGAGTTACGTGATTCTAGTAGTCCTAGTATTTTGATTTTGCAGGAAACTAAGATGAAAGCTAAGATCCTTGAAACTAATAAAAAGAGTTTTTGGGAAAAATATGAAATGGCGGCGGTGGACTCTCAGGGAGCCTCTGGAGGTCTGGCTACTCTTTGGGATAAAAGGCATTGTACTGGTATGGTTCTTAATGCTAGCACTAATCATCTTGCTATCAAATTTCATGCTATTGAGAACAATGGTGAATGGATCCTTTCTAATATCTATGCCCCTAATACGGTTAGTGGGAGACGAAAACTTTGGACTGATCTTAAGATCTTTCGAAACCAATATAGTACAGCTAATTGGCTTATCATGGTTGATTTTAACTCTCCTCTAAACCCAGGTGAAAAATATGGAGGAATCTCCAGCTTTTCTATAGGTATGGAGGATTTTGCTGATTTTATTGTTGAGCTTAATCTCTTATATGTGGATCTCCATGGGAATAAATACACTTGGAATAATAGAAGGTTGGGAAAAGATCTTATCCAAGTTAGATTGGATAGAGCCCTGATTTTTGCTAGCTGGATTCTCAGTCAAGACTTCCACCTCTCTTCCTTGCCCAGAATTGGATCAGACCACAATCCGATTGCTTTAAATCTTCTCAATTGGACTAAACCCATCAGAAGCTCATTCAAATTTGAAAAGATGTGGATGGAGCATGACAACATCTATGACAAAATTAAAGAATGGTGGGTTTGGAATGGTGAAGGCAGTGTTCAATTTAGATTGATTCAAAAGCTCAAAAATGTTAAAAAAGCAAGTTAAAATCTGGAATAAAAACATTTTTGGCAATGTGTTTGATAATAAAAAGAAGTTAAAAAAAGCTCCATGATTTGGAAATCAAAATGAATACAATGGGGAGATTTGTTGAAGACCAAACTAATGAAAAGAATATTCTTTCAGAGCTGCATACGATTTGCAGCATGAAGAAGAATCTTTATGGAGACTAAAGTCTAGAGCTGTCTAGCTTAAAGAAGGAGATAGGAATATGAAGTTTTTTCATATGACCACTTTAAAGGATAAATCTTGTAATAGGATCATGGAAGTGGCTAAAAGTAATGGAAATATTATAAAAGATCTCAATAACATCAAGGAAGAAGCTATAAATTTCTATAAAAAAACTTCTTAATGAGAGGAATACCATCAATGTTGAGGCTAATTCTTTTATGCTGGAGGCTATTCCCCAAGACAAAATTGAGGAGCAGAGATATAAAAATATCACCAAAGTTGTCATGCTTGAAGAGCTGCAAAAAGCTGGTGTTTACTTTAGAAGGCGATAAGGCTCCAGGCCCGGATGGTTTCCTCCATTAATTTTTTCCAGAAATTTTTGGGAAATTTGTTCGGATTGATATTCTCAGAGTGGTAAATGAATTATACATAACTAGAAATCTTTTGAAAGAGCTTAATAACACCCACATTGTGCTGGCCCCAAAAAAAATGGATGCTAAAGACTTCAAAGACTTTAGACCCATCAGCCTTGTGAATGCTATCTATAGAATTTTTACCAAAATTATTGCTACCAGGATTCAACTCATTATGAATGATTTAATCTCAAGGTAGTAGAGTGGATTCATTAAAGGTAGGATTATACAAGATGGAGTGATTATGGTTCATGAGATCATACATTCTATGGAGAATAATAAAAAAGAAAATATGGTGCTTAAGCTCGATATGAATAAAGCCTTTGACAAGGTTTCTTGGGTTTTTCTTGACAAAGTCTTAAATAAATTTGGTTTTCTGGAGAAATTCAGAAAAATTATTAAGGCTTGTATCTCTACGGTTAGATTCTCAGTGGTGGTTAATGGTGAGCCAGTGGATTTTTTCACTAGCAGCAGAGGACTAAGGCAAGGGGACCCCATCTCCCCCCTACTCTTCATTCTTATGGCTGATAGTCTTAGTAGAACAATTGGTAAAGTAGTCAATGACGGTCTTTTGAAAGGCTCAAATCCCACTTCCATCAGCCAAGCTGTTTCCCATCAGCAATTTGCGGATGATACAATCCTCCTTCTATTGGCTTCCGTCATTGAAGCTAAGGCTACCAAGGCTATTTTGTAGCTCTATGAATCTACTTCTGGGCAAGAGATCAATTATGATGAAAGCTCCATTTTCTTCTTCAACACTCCTGAAGAAAGACAACTTAAAATTGCTAAAATTTTGGGCTGTAAAATAAGTGCGCTTCCAACCACTTACTTAAGTCTACCTCTTGGCACTAAAAAAGTCTCTAACAAGGTGTGGGATGATTTATTGGAGATATTTCAAAAAAAAATGGCTAGATGGAAAGGAGCCATTTTATCTAGTGTTGGTAAGTGCCTGCTCATAAAAAGTACTCTTCAAAATCTGCCCATTTATATCATGTCACTCTACAAGATCCCTTCTTCCTTCAGAGAAAAGTTTGAGAGGATTTAGAAAAAATTGTTATGGCAAGGCATGGAGGAGAAGTTTAAATTTCACTTAGTTTCTTGTGATAAGGTTTTTACTCTGAAATCTATAGGAGGACTGGGTATAAAGGACATCAAGAAAATGAATGAGGCTCTCATTGCGAAAATGGGCCTGGAGAATGCTTTCAGATAAACAACCATGGATATATTTAATTAAGGCTAAATACCTAAACCAAAAAACTATCTTTTCTTTTCTACAAGATGAGCACCTCCCCTTTGGTTCCATTTTTTGGAAACAATCTGGTAAAGAGCAAAAATTTCATTAAACAGGGCAGTAAATGGAAAGTGGGGGATGACTGTGATATAAATTTCTAGGATGATAACTGGGTTTAATGGCAGTCTTATGGACAGATTTGGGATGATCAAGGACAATCTTGTAAACAAGTATGACACTAAAATCAAGGATTATATTGAGAGAAATGGCAACAAAAAGAAATGGAAAAAACTTTCTATGGAGAGAGATGATCTGATCCAAAATATTTCCTCCCTTTAAGATCAGTTAGATCTTATTCCCTTAAGTCAGGTCTGGATACTAAGGATGAATTGGTCTAGAATAATTGTATTGATGGGGAATACTCTGTCAATGTTGGATATAATAATTTCTTCGACAGTAGTCAAACTGAGTTCAAATGGAGTAGGATTTGGATGGCTGAGTTAACTCCTAAAATAAATTTCTTCCTTTGGCTGGCTACTCAGAGGCCGGATTCTTACCACTGACAACCTGATGAGAAAAGGTTTCATAATGCCTAATAGATGTCATCTATGTAAAAAAGACTCTGAGGATATCAGTCATTTGTTTATCCATTGTGATTATGATACCAGAATATGGAGTTTTTCCCTCTCTAAATTTGAAGCTTTCTGGGTGGTTCCGAAGGATTTCAATCAGCTATGGACTCAATGGAGCCCACCTTATAAGCATTGTGTTGTCAGAAGGCTCTAGAAGCTGGTTATTCCTCATATTATTTGGAGGGTATAGAAAGATAGAAATGATATTATCTTTAGAAATAAAAATCAAAACAACAAGCTCAGTATTGGTAAAATTTCTAATGATATTAAAGAGAATATTGCTAGATTTAAACCCCCCAAGAATAAGAGTTATCCAGAAAATGAATAACATGTCTTATCCCACTGGCAGATAGGAGCTGACAATAGCCATAGTAATTCCGGTAATAGTATTGATAGATCTTTGATTCAATGACATCCTCCTAATTTTAACTAGTATAAGTTGAACTTTGATGGGGCCTCTAAGGGTAACCCTGGGATTGTAACAGGGGGAGGAGTGCTCTGGGATCATAAAGGCAGTCTAATTGCTGTGTATGCTGGAAAAATGGGGAATTTCAAACCAATCATTTCGCTGAAGAATTATCTACTTTATGGGGCCTTAGAATTGCTCAGACTCATAATATCCAAAACCTCATTCTTAAAGGAGACTCACTTAATATCATTAATCATCTTAATCATTGCTCACCTCCAAGTTGGAACATCAAGGATTTCATCTTGGAATCCATAAGTATTTGCCAAACCTTCAATAACATTCGAATCATGCATACTTACCAGGAGGGTAACAAGGTGGCAGATGCATTGGCTAATTATGGCATAAATGTTACTCACATTGTTTGGGATAATAAAGATAACATTTCCTGAATAACTTCAAAGCAGCATTCAAGTGGATATCTATGAACATGAAAATTTGAGATTTGGGATATGAGCATTGGGAGTGGAATTGTAATAATAAAACTACCACATGTGTTGACTTTAAAACATAGCACTCATGCAAATATTGACGGACAATCAAGGTTGTATGAAGTATAATGGGAAAATTCAAGTGGATTTATATGGAGATGAAAGATGTGCATGTGGATAATATTGAGATCTCAACAGCTTTTATACAAGGATTTATGGATTACCAAGATAGAAATAAATATAATGATGATCTGAGTGGGCTAACCAAATGGACTTTAGTTCACACATGCAGGCTTTCATAGGTTCATAATAGCAGTCACTCAGGTATTCGTGGGAAAAACAATGGCTATCCTAATTATCACTCTCACTGCGCAGATAATAATAGTGAAAGGCAGAATGATAATTGTGCTCTTAAGGATTCTAAAATTTTTATTTGCAAGTAGTTAAGCACGAGTGAGAATGGGGGGAGCCCCTTGCCAGATTGAGCCCAACAGCAGATCCGGAATGAAAAAATAATGAAGAGCTTTGGAATATTCTCAGCCAGGAAGGCATCACCAAATTTATTGAGAAGATTGAGGGCCACGAACCAAAGTATTTCAGTGTCATTTTGTGAAGGAATGGAAGGATCGCACTGTGGATTATGGAGGGCAGAAGATTTCGATCAATGAGGAGTTAATTAATGAAGCGAACTAACCTTGGCATGGAGGGGTACCAATTTTTTAATAAAAGGGTTGAAAAAGAAGATGAGGAGATGAAATTTGTTGAGGGTACTAAGAAGTTGGTCTTTGTCACGGCGGGTCTTGCAAGTCATTTTGATCCCTTCACCTTTTGATGAGGTTACCCATATGATGGTGCGTTTCATTTCTTTGGAGGGGAGGTTTGTTCACTGTGCTCGCTAAGCATCTTGTGTTCCTCAATCACTTATAGCAGGAGTCACACGATATGTTTCCCCCACTATCTTCTTAAATCTCTTGAGCGCTCCATTTTGGAGTTTGAAAAACATGCACGTGTGGTTTCATTGCATTAGGGACTCATTTTCTTGTTGCATAAGATGTGTCTTCTTCGATCTCTCAGCATCCCTTCCTCCCCTGGCTTTATTCCTCCTCTACCTAGATACCACAGCCACTAGCCCCATCTCTCCACCTTCTGTACCCTACCACTACTATTGTCACCCCTTTGTCAGCCTTCTCAGCTCCATCTTCCATCCCCCCCACCTCTACTCCCACCCCCTTCACTTCCACTTCAGCTAGACCAGTTACCAGGTCTTCTAGAAGACTAAACCTTGATACCCCTGCTATGGGGAAGGTTCCTCAGGAGATTGAAATTTCCCATAACCTCCTTCATATTAGTAGTGCTAGTTCTCAGGAAGTACACATTGAGAGCTCCACAAAAAGGTTGGAAGCCTTAGAAGCTGACATGAAGCTGTTGAAGGAAGAGGTTAAAAACTTGGCAAAGCAAAAAGGTAAGAGGAAGAAGGAGGAGGTGGTGGTTATTGATAATAATCAGGTTGAAGACATATACAAGAAGCTGAACTCCTTAGACACCCGTTTAGGGAAGGCCAAGACTCGCCATGATTATAATATGGCCATTTTTAATGCAATTGAAGAGTTTATTGAGCAGCATGTCCGCAACGTCTCTAATGTTAGCGGAGTTCCAGCAACCCTTTGGGGCACAGATAAGGAAAGCAAAAGGACCATTGAATAGCTGGATGTTACTGACTTTGCCCACATGACGACATTGGCTATGTTCACCTCTTGGCAGAATATCAAATCAATCATCGACAAAGCTGTCAAGAAGTAATTGTGGGTGCTTTTGCTGCACTTCTTTGTAATTATTGTTGTTTTTTTGCTGCTTTCCTGCAGTGTTTGTACTGATTTTGTTTTGTTGGGGTAGCTACTCTTGGGATACTTTGGGTTTCTTTGTCCCATTTGGATCTTGATCCTTTTTGTTCTGGTTCTCATTCCTATTCTGGATTCTAGGACCTCTTTTGTTCTCAAGGGTATAGCCCCTTTCAAAAAACTATTTGCCAAAAATTTAAAAAAATAGGGGATCAATGACATCAAGGGAAATCAATGATGCATTTGAAAAAGGTAGATGAAAAGGGTGGGTGGGTGAAGAAAATATGGGTAAAATTATTACCAAGAAAAGATGCCCCAAGCAAAACAGATCACAATAATGATGGAAAACTATGGCAGTGACTCCAATATCACATTAATAGGGGACAATTGCAGTCTCAACGGAGATAGACAACAACGTTCTACGAACTAGTGAGTGGGTGAAGATCACTGCAATATGGATGCAGGTCGGTATGACTAATGGGTCATAGGCAAGTCATTAAAGTATGTGTAACTATATGTGAAAAGTATGTAAAATCCTTCATACACAAGGAATCGAGCGAAAAGGTATGCATCCACAAGGGACGAGGATGAAAGGTATGGTGCGCAATGGGACACGAAAAATGGTCGAGAAGGCAAAATGAAAAAGTGAGTGATGAAGTAATATGCTCTGAAGGAGAAGTATGGCCGAGAAGGCAGAAATGAAATATGCCCCAAATGAGGAAAGGTGTGGCCTCAAAGGAGGACTTCGAGAGTAGAAATGAGCAGAATGAATGTTGAATTATAATGCCCCAAGGGGAGAATAAATATGACCTCAAAGGATGACTTCGTGCGCGGATCAGATATAATTATGAAATAAAAATACCTGAAGGGGGAGCAAATATGGCCTCAAAAGCAAAGCAAGGAAATGAATGATTAAGTAAAATGCCCCAAGGGGAAATAAGTATGGCCATGAATGTGGACTTTGAGATAAATTGTTAAATTAAATGCCCGGAGGAAAGAATCAATATAACCACAAATGTGGACTTAGAATGAAAAGTAGAGGACATGAAATATTGAAGAAAAAATCCCTAAAGGAGAAATATAGATTGCCACAAAGGTGGAATTACGATGAGATATATTGGATGAGATCATATAAAATGCAACTTAATAATGGTGACCTATAGGTATGAACAACTCTACGTCATATCAAGGAACATGTGAGAAAATTATGCCTCCAACTGCATTGGAGGTAAACAATAGGAGGATCCAAGTAACGCATAAGATTGGAGTGTTGCTGACATTTTTCACATTTCTTAACATACTCACAGAAATCATGATTCAGAGAAGGCCAGTAATAGCCAAGACAGAGAACACACTTAGTAATGGCTAAACCACTAAAGTGTCCACCAAAAATACCATTGTGGACTTCTTGTATGACTTAAAAGGCTTCATGGGATTTAATACATCAGAGAAGAACACCACCAAATCCACGTTTATAAAGAATTTTTCCAAGGATCACATAATGGTGAGTGCACTGAAGAAAGGACCTCTTAATGATTATGGACAGATCAGGAGGAAAGATGTATTTGGATAGGTAATCAAAAATTTGGGAATACTAAAGATCTGATGAATCAGATTCAATAATAGTTAACATGAGGTAATTCATGGAAAGGTTGATCATGGCGATGAATGATGACGGGGAGCTTAGAATCCTTTGTTGTTGCATGGGATGAAAGCCGCAAGGGATGCCATTGTATCAGTAAAATGATTGGTCAGTTGGGGAACAACTTAGATGGTGTAGGAATCAAAAACTTTAAGGAGAAGATGAACAATGTCACGATATTTTTGAAGGGTATAATTTTTACATTGATACTCACATGTGACTTGTTTGATTATAAGCTCGAAATCTCCGTAGATGTAAGGAATTTGAACACCTAAGAAGATGGTGGTTTCAAGGCCAAAGATGAGGGCCTCATATTCCCGCCATGTTTTTTTTACACTCAAAATTTAGTGAGTTTATATGTGAGGGGAATAAGGAGTTTCCTAAGGAGGAATGAGAATGATGCTAGCACCTCCCCCTTGCTGAACATTTTGAGCCATCAAAGAAGAGAGTAAATTTAAGAGTGTCATATTCATGATTAAATTGATTAATGGATTTGTCTAGAAATTGCTCATGAGGTAATTGTGTACTAGGAAGAGGGGCTTCCACAAATTGTTCAGAAATAGCTTGACCCTTAATGGATTTTTGAGAAATGAACTCAAGTGTAAACTTAGTCATGAGCATGAGCCATCGAGTGAAACAGTCATTATGATATGGCTTACAATGTAATGTTTTGAGAAGATGAAAGCTAGTAACGACATAAGTCTTGTGATTGAGAAGATAACGTCAAAGCTTTGAAGCAGTAAAGAAGAGAGCACAACACAACTTTTCAGCTTCAGTGTAGCGAGTCTCATAGTCATGAAGGGTGTGAATGATATAATAAACAATGTATTCATGGTTTTGGTCATCGTGATGGGCTAACATGGATCCTAGAGCATGATTAGTGGTAGAGATATACAAATAAAATGGCTCCCCCTCGCATGGAGGTGTGAGCATGGGTGGATATAGAAGGTATTGTTTAAGATTCATCAAAGGATTTCTTGACAATCATGATCCCAATTGAATTCTATGTCCTTCCAAAGGAGATGATGAAAAGGTTGATAATGATTGGAAAGTTGCGAGATGAAATGAAGGATAGATTGAAGGTGGCCTTGAAGGTTGTGAAAAGTTGCTTAAGATTAGAAGGAGGAGGCATTTCGATAATTTCCCTAATTTTCATAGGGTCAACTTCAATACCCCTAATAGAGATGATAAATCCAAGGATTTTACCCATTAAGACTCCAAATACACACTTGGCTGGATTGAGATGAAGATAAAAATGAATGAGGAGCTCAAAAAGGAATTTGAGAATGGAAAGATGGTCACTTCAATGCTTATATTTTCCTAAAATATCATCAACGTAGTCTTCTATGGTTTTTTGTATGAGGTCATGAAATATATAATTCATGGCCCACTGATAAGTAGCACCAACATTTTTTAAACCAAAGGGCATGATGTGATAGAAAAAGGTCCCCCAAGGGGTGATCAAAAATGTCTTGTGTTGATCTTCTAGTGTAATGAGGATTTAATTATAACTAGAGAAACCATCCATGAGAGAAAGCATCTCATGGCATGCGGTAAGATCCATAAGTTGATCGATGTTCAGGAGAGGGAAGTCATCCTTAGGGAAAGTGAGATTAAGATCTCGAAAATCAGTGCATATGCGTAGTTTTCCTGATGCTTTAGCGATGGGGAAAATGTTGGAAACCCATTGGGGATAATCAATGGGGATGATGAAATTAGCTGAAAAAAGGAATTATAACTCCTCTTTAATAAGGAGGGTGATGTGAGGATGCATGTGGTGAAGCTTCTACTTTACCGGTTTAGCATTGGGATAGGTGATGATATTATGGACGATGATAGAGGGGTCAAGACCTAGCATGTCTGAATATGACCATGTAAATGCTTGGCTATGATGAGAGAGGAATGTGGTGAAAGACTCCAGCTCATGTGGATCAAGAGATTGGCCCACCTTGAGAATGTGAGGCTCCTACATAGTCCCGATATTGACATCAATGGTGGCTTCGTTAAGAAGAGTAGGTGAATCAGATGGTAAGGTCTTCTAAAGATAAGAATATTTTTCCCCCATGTGGGAAAGGATGACATCATCATCAGAACACTGAAGGACGTCAATGGTAGAAGAATCTTCTTCTATCATCTCTGGATGGCAAAGAGGAAGGGACCTAGTCTGATTGTCACACTGATAGGTGACTGGTCCCAAAGTTATGGTGGAGACTAAAAAAATTCAGAAGCAATGGAAATGGTGTCATCCAGTTCCATGTCCTCAAGAGTCAAAAAATATGGAGAAGGTATGTTCATGTCTTCGGGAGTCAGAGGGGATGGAGAAAGTAAAGAAGGTATGTCCATGTCTTCGAGCATGTCTAGATCTTCGAGGGTTGGAAAAGATGGAGAAGGTAGATGAGGTATGTCCATGTCTTAAAAAGTTGGAAAAGACAAAGGAGGTGGAGGAGGCATGTCCATGAGTATCTCAGATGGTGGAATGGGATCAGGGGACTGCTCCCGGTATCCTAACCTAAAATTTTTGTAAGGTTTGTGGCATTGATCAGGAATAAGGCCATGCCGGCCGTGCTCATAATGGCCTAAGCCAAATCCTTTCCATGCACAATGATGGAGATAGTTATAGGAAAAAGATGGGTTGTTGAGAAAGCTAAAGCCACCAGTATAAACCTGGCGTGTGGAATTTCATTGATGTGGGAAGAGGGGGTATCAAAACCACCATAAATAATATTGGTGTGATGATGTGGTGGACTGAAAGGAACAACATCCCTGACATCCGGTTGGTACATAGGCACCTTATTGGGTCTACCGATACGGTGAGGAGTAGGAAGGGTGTTGAGCATGAGAAGGTGATACTCCCCCATCGTAAGTTTTTCCATTACATTATCCATGGAGTCCTTGTTAGGGAGTTTAGATGAGGGAATGGATGAGCTAGTGGATGATGTAGATGGATCATCCTTAGGGATGAGCATGTCATTTGGTCTATAAGTCATGTTACATCCTTGGAAGGGAGGAACATCCCTAGGAAGTGTCACAATATTTACCTCATGTACATATTTAAGGGAACATGAAGTATAGAGGGGACACAATGCATGATGCGGATCCATGGTCATCTAAGGAGAAAATTGTATTGAAATTCTCCCTCAATGATGTAGAAGATCTCATGGATGAGCTTCTCACCAACACGGATAGGGAGGAAAACTATTCCCAAGGCAGGAGTGATGGCATCATTAAAGGCACGAAGAACCACATGTGTCTGAGTGACAGATTCCTTTGGGATCTTAAGTTGGTCAAAAGTATGTGAAGGAATGATATTAATGCTTTCCCCACTATCGATCATGGACCGTCGAATGAATGTATCATTGATCCTAACCATAATAAAGAGGGGAAGGTCATGTTCTTCCAGTGGGATGTCTAGAATTTTAGTTTCATTGAATGATATAGCAGTAGAAGTAGTAAGTGCTCCTATGAAAGATGTGAAGGGCTGAGCTTCGTCATCAGATGTTGGAATGCACTTTAAGGCTTCAATAAGATCCTGTCTATGATCTGGCGAGCTTTGGATGAGATCGTAGAGTGACATTTTGACTGGGGCTTGATGAAGTTTTCTAACGATGCTTTGTTCAATAGGCTTAGGAGCCGCTAAAACAGAAACCTTTGGTTTCGACGATGTGGCCAACTCCTTAGGAGGAGGGATGGCGATGAAGGTCTTGGATTTTTTCTCTAGAGGTTGATTTGGGATCACGTGGGCCAGATCGAGTGGTTACCCAAACTGCATTGATGAACAAAGGAGGGCCATCGTTGGATGAGTCATCTCCGAAGGTGAAATAGCAGATGTCAAACTAGATGTGGAAGGAAGGGACTGACTCGGTCCAAGGGAAAGTCTTCCCTCTTCAATGAGTCTATGAATAATGGCCTGGAGCACTCTACAATGCTCAGTATCATGTCCAAGGGTATGATGAAAGGCACACATAAGGTTGGAATTGAACCATAAAGGCTTCTTTCCTTTTGGGTCAAAGGCCTTGATAGGAGGAAGCGTAATTGCAGAGGTTTGCAGTAAGTGTTGGAAAATTTCTGTATATGATCCAACTAGAGTGCTAGAAGATGCCTTATGAGATACTTTGGATGTTTGGGGTAAAACCCAAGTGTATTGATGCTTTGATGATTTGAATTCAATTTTTGATGTTGATTGGTGTTTTAGTGTTAGGTGGTTTTGGATTGTTGGGTTGAAATGTTTGTGGTTCTGAAATAGATGATTTTGGATTGGATTGGTTTAACCCTAGGAGGGATTATATATTTTTTATGTGAATATGCATCCTTGAGAGGAGTAATGACAACCTTAACTTGGGGGTCAGATGGTAATGCCATGGTTGGTTTGGGTACATGAAACAACATTTGTCTGAGGTGATCTATAGGAAGGTGGGGATTGAGGGGATTGTGTTGATGACATGGAAGGAACATTTGAGGTCATTGTCAAGGTAAAGTGCCTTTTAAGCATTCTTCAAATGATGAAGTTGGGGTGAAGGAAGAAGGTGGTGTGGATATGCCCACAATAGTTGATGTGGGTAAGAGAATGGGAGGAAGAACTAGTATGGGTTCCTAAGATGGTATGACCGGTAAGGGTGGAATAGATATAGGCGAGGTGGTTAAGCCTACTGAATGGATGAAGTAGATGATGAGGTGGATAAGGAAGTTGACAAATGAACAATGCCAGATGTGGAAATAGGATGAAATGGTTGCTTCATGAATGTCTCTAAGGGCATAAATGATATATTTTCTAATGGGGTTCTGGTAGTTGTGGATGTGGGAGTAGATGTTGAGAAAGACATAGGTATAACAGATGTAGGGAGGATATCAAAGGGAATGGATGTGGTTAATGATGAAGTTATGGATGGGATAGGTTCCTGATCAGTAGTGTTCAGGGTGTTTATAGTATGAGCATTAGGTGCTTGGGTTGTAGTAGAAGTGGTAGCTTGGCTTGTCGATGTATGATTTGGGAAAGGTTGTTTAAAAATGTTAAGGGGTTGATTGGGTGAAGCATTTGGATTTTTGACTTGAAGATCACCCTAATCAATGAGTCTTTGGACCAGATCCTTGAAAGTATGACATATTTCTATGTCATGGCCTCAGACTTGGTGATATTTACAGTAATGGTCTTCACAATACCACTCAGGTTTCGATCTTGACTCATCAACTGGTTGGATAGGAGGAAGTGTGATAAGGTTTACTGCCATTAATTTTTCAAATATTGTATTGTATGACTCCCCAAGGGGAGTGTAGTTAGGTGATGGTCGAGTGACTCGTTGTTGAGTCCATGTGCTAGATGTAGATGCAAGAGATGATTTAACAACCACAACATTGGCCGCGGTATTTGATTTTTCATTTGGTGTGGATGGTTTAGTAAATTCATGTTTGGGTTTATTTGATTTTAGTTTTAAATCATCCTGATTGAGGGTGCGTTTTTCAATTTTTTGGGCCATGGTGAAGGCCTCGTCAAAGGTTCAAAAACATTGGATTTGTAAATTCAAAGATATATGCTTCGCACACGAACGTGAGAGGAGCTCGATGAGATTAGAGCAGAAGAGGAAAGGATAATTGGCTTATAATGAGGATTCATCATGTGAAAAAATATGTAATGGATTCATCTTCAAATTTTCAGATGGTGTATAGATCATTGATGGTTATTTTTCATGCAATGTTAATCGAAAAATGTTCTAGAAATAACTGCGCGAGTTGGGAGAAAGAGAATATTGAATATTGAGGGATATTATTGTACCAGTCCAACGTGGGACCAGCCAAGGACATGGGGAAAGTGTGAAGCATCAAGTCCTGATCATGCACAATAAGATAACATGCATGTTTAAATGCACAAAGGTGTTGTTGTGGATCTTCTTTGTTGTTAAACTTAGCAAATTTTGGCAATTCCCAGTGTAGAGGATATGGTTTAATTGGTATGGATGGGTGAATAGGCTCATTACATATTTTCTCATAGGATAATGAGACCTTGGTTCCTAAAGTAGTAGCTTCAAGGTTGGCTAACCTATTTATAAGGGCATGCATGGGATCATTTGAAAGAGTTTGTTGGGGGATGAGGGGTGGTGGCTGCATGTAAGAAGTGGTTGGATGGATTTGTTGATGAACTTGTGGATGTGTTGGTGTTTGAGGAATTTGTTGGGGGTAAACCATGGGCTGTGATTGAAAGGGTGGTTGTTGAAAGAATTTTTGTTGGGTGATGGGAACATGATAGGATTATTGGGATTGGGTAGGCTATTGCGGCAAGTGCTGAGTAGGAATGTGGGTATGAATAGGTTGGAACTGTTGTTGAAAGGGGTTAGATACTGCATAATGTAAAGCACCTGTGAAAGGGGGTTAGGAAGTATTAATAGGCATGCTAGATGTGAGAAGATCATACTATCTGGATAGGGGGTATGATGTTTGGGCATATTGACTAGGGATACTAGTGGGAATAATGACTGAAGAGGTGAGGGGAAGAGTAGTGTTGATCATTGTGTTGATTAGCGAGAGGTTGTGAGGAATAGGCATGACTATCTAGGTAGTCTTGATGAGTCGAGGGATTGGTGGAAGAGGAAGCAAGGTGGGCTACAGAAAGCTCATTAGCTGTAAGCTGGGTAGTTTGGGGATTGGTTTGATAAGGATAAAGTTGTTGGAGTGGTGGTCCATCTGGGGGAATCTGGGTTGATCTCCTAAGGAGGTAATCTTGAAGTGCCACTGGATTGGCATCCAAAGCTCTTGAAACATGGTATCACTGAGAGGGACCTTAGGTGGTCCAAAGGATTTTGATCAAACTGATGGTGGGGTAGCTGGTCTAGACGAGATAGATTGATGGTAAAAGAATGGGTTGGTCTCACCTAAAGTTGTAGTGTGAACAAGGGGTTCTAGGTGAGAGACATCGATAAGTGGTTGAGTGCTCAAGGGTACATATGAGGTGGCTTGTTGTAGAGAACATTTGTTGAGATAAGGAATCGTTTGAAGAAAAGTTTTGTTCCATTCTCTTAGCTGCTAAACGAGTGACTACGAGCATGAAAATAATTTTTACCCAAGAAAGTAAAGAAGACAATTCTTTTTATGTTCTTACTTTATTTAAGAAAGTATGAAAAGAAAGGGGATGGATAACCAGGTACCTATGAGAAGGAAAACTATGTCTGGTTTCAGGTTTGTTATGGCTGGGGAATGTCTAAGGTGGTTTCTTGTTGGGTGATGAAATCCCAATCAGAAAACCAGGTAGGGGGATGTTTTGATGTGTTAATTTGATTTGTGAGGTTTAAGGTTGTGTGTGATAAAGTGTGGGATGTAGAAGATTAAACCCCTATTTAAGCTATGTGGGAAAGCAAGATGTAAAAAGAATGTTCTTTTTAAGCCAAAAATGAAGTATGATATTTGATGAGGGCACAAGAAGGAATGGGAAATTTCGATGAAAAAAGGAGCAAATAGGGAAAAAGTGGAATACCTAGATAATGCTTTTCCTATTTATCTGCACTTCTTGAGTGATGAGTGATCCAAGCCATGAACCCAACATGAACAAGTAATAAAGTGGAGCCTCACATTGCAGTGTTAGTGGAAAATAGCAAAAACAAAGACAAAAAACAATAAATGCAAGAGATCACCTAAAGGGTGGTCCCACCAGGCATGCCAGGAATGTTGTCCAAATTTTTCGTTTGTTATCAAATTAATGAGTTATCTACTAAAGAAAGTACACAACTCATAAATGTTGGAGGGTTTATGTTACCTTAGATGTATGATGACATGGGTGCAAGATGATGATGGATCCTTGTTGCTGCAAATCAGATGAAATCTGTAAGTAAGACTGAAAATGATTTTGATTAGATGATTTGGGTGGGGGTTTCTGACAAGGCGGACCCAAGAAGCGTTAACTTCCTCGGCGGATGTCAACCTTCGTTGTTAAATAAAAGTGATATAACAAGGAAATGTCTACTGATAATATGCAGAGACTGAAAGAATACAAAATCTGAAAGCACTATTGATTGATTTAGATATAGATCTAATTAAAACAACTGAAAGTTAAATGTACCTGGTCTGGGTTGATGATGACCCAGACTATGCAGAGGTAGGTTGATACGACTTGAGAGACTAGATCAGAAATGTAGAAGAAGTATGCAGACTATGCAGGATCTGAATGCAATTTGGAAGATGCAGCAGTCTTAGGATGTTGGAATCAACCTGCAAAGGAGGTCTAAAGGAATAGAAACTAGGAAAATAATAGAAATCAAGGATTAAAGGGAAGGATTGAAACAAGGACCTTGATTGACAGTGACTAGGGTGTAAACAAGTTGATTTTGTTGTAACCGAGGAACTGGATGAGGATTAAAGAAAACATGTAAGGGCACAAAGCTCAGTCAAGGATGGGAAAAAGGTTCTGGAACAGAAAATAAGGGTTATTGAGGTCGAGTCGGCGGAAACCTGTCAAGGTCGATGATGACTATGACAAAGATGGATAAAGTTGAGGAAAGGCAAGCTAGATGGGCAACCTGCAAGTATGGGTTTGTGAAAGGAGGTTGATGACAAAGTTCTAAGTGTTGTTATTGATGATCTAAACCTACAAAAGATTAAATACAAGAAATACCAAGATAATATGACAAAATCTGATTAAAGCAATGTAAAATGACGACAATCTCACAAAAATCTGATCAGGATTGACATATGCATGCACGATGCAAGGAGGTCTGAGAGGTTTGTAATGGCTTCTGGAATGTTCAGGCACGAAGGATTGTCTGTAGGCTACAAGAGAGCTTCTAGATTTTTGCATGCATTCGATGGGGAATAGAAATAAAGCACATAGCTTTATAGGGTCGACGACGACTAGGCTGGGTCACCATCGATCATGGGGAAAGTTTCCTCAATGGGAATATTTTCCTGTTTTTGGCATGATTTCTTGTTTTTTAGGAGTTGGCTGAATGCTTTAAAGCATTAGGTGGGAAGGGGTTGTTTAGGGATGAGGTGTAGGTGAGTTGGCAGTGGAGATAGGTTGGAAAAAGCATAGGGAAAAGCATAGGTGTAGATTTAGAATGAAAGCATTCCAAAATGGAAAGTTAGTTAGGGCATGATTAATTAATTAATGATTAATTAAATAGGATTTAAAGGTGATGGGCATTTAATTAATTAATAGGGATGATTAATTAATTAAAGAGGGCATTTGATTAAATAAAGAGGTAATGAATAAAATAAAATATGTGCACACACGAGATGAATGGATAGATACCAAATTTATGTGTCTTTAAGGGGATTCTAGTTTTTAAGTTTACAATTAACACATTTTAGTTATTCATTTCAAATTAGTTATCTGAATTAGGATCTGAAGCTATAGATATCAGGATGTCGATATTCGGGTCACATGGTTCATGTTAGCACCACCTTAGGATCTCTATTCCAGACACACATATATGTTCACGTACATTGGATTTAATTCATTGTAGTGCAATTTTCTTCTCCTTGTATTCATCACGATCTGGTACAATCATGAAAGCTCATATGGCACGAATGTTGTCTCATGATGTCTGCCATCATTTACCATTCATTTTATGCTTTCATGTCAAATAAAATCTTGACATAGTTTCATTACAGTTGTCTATACTTCATGATAGAGGTGTGCAATTATATCATAGAGCTTGGCGAACATAAGTGCAATGCATGTACCTCACAGCCACATGTGAAGGACAACTACATCATTTTACAATCAGTAGACGATGGTCTAGTAAATTATTAGCATTTAAACCGTATTCATAACTAACTTAATTATCAATCTGTGATCATTAAAATAAACTATGATCAATTCCTAGGTGCTACTTAAGTCGATTGAGTATATTGGTACTAATCTACATATGATCTCCATGGTATTTTCATGACTTGTTATATGTCATTATTCATTTGTTCACCACTATCGATACTGTAGACATGATACTTTACTAAAAATATATTTAATCATCCATATGTAACTTTCTGACATAAAAGACAACAATATGTTTCACATTATATTGCATAGTTTTCTTGAGTTAACTTATATACTTAATCATTATCATTTATTTACTGAAGAATAGCAATTATATCTAATAGACATACTTATTCATCATTTTGGTTACTATGTTATATTGCACCTTGAGATTGATGCGTTACTATTTCCATACATGTATTCAACTATATCATACTTCATCGTAATATGTCAACAATTCACAATGAAATCTTACAGTTATACAATGATAAATGTAAGTCTCATAAAACAATCATAATGATCTTATCAATAATTGTTAATTTCATAATTACTTCATTGGTACATAGTCATCTAAGCAGATTTTGATGATAAACATTTAATACATCATGCACATTTTCCTTATACAGATTATGAGTGAATACTTTCACATTAAAATCAAGTACCAATACATGTTATTGTAATCAATAGATGGAATCCTAGTTAAATAAAGTATACCAATGCATTGAATACACATTATGTTGAGTTCTTGTTTTATCAAATCAAAATACCTTTTAACCAGTGGGGACGCTGGGACAGATGTCCCAACCCTTCCCCATGTCCTGTGTGTGTGTAAATGTGTGTGTGTGTGCATATGCGGTCACATTTGATAGAATGTGGCATGAAATATCGCATCTCTAAATCACATTCCCTCATCCCTTGCACCCACAATTGAGAGTCATAAATTGGTTACCTTCTTCCTTCCTTTGAATAGGCAATTTAATGACATAACATAAGGAAGTCAACCATTGCAATATTGTAATCATGGTACTATTATTTCCATCAAAACTAAACTTCAAGTCATACAGTCATATAAACATGACAGATACACAGAAAGGAAAAGTAATAAATTAAAGTCCTCTAGGAATAATTTCCATCCCACTAATCACTTGGGAATAAGTCACAAAACCATTTAATCAGTATTATACTAAAGGTTATTAAGAACAGCAATTAAAAATTCATTTCTTTCCCATATAAGTCAACTCCACTCAAATCCGTATTCTCATGGATCAGGATCTATAATTACCTAGAACAATAGATATTTAATCCTTTGGCAAATTTTATAAAACTAAGAGATTTATACCACAGTTGACTTTCCAAGTATACAAATTTAGGAAAGATCAAATGGATGTGTAACTCCCACCCTAAGGGATCCTCGTTTTTGGCAACATATAAGTGTTTACATGGTCCAGATTGTGAGATATTTGTATTCACATTGTTGTAATGGGAATGTGTAACAAAACTAAATGTAGTTGGGATTATCTTAAAATTAAAAAGAATGATACACACACACATATTTATCCTCATTAGATTCATTATAGAAAGTATATTATCTATTCGTATTTCATGAGAGAGCTCTTAACATCCTGGGCTCCTATTTATTCTCTTGGCGAGCACCAAGATTTTTTATAAATTGCTCTTTACATTTCCTACACACATATTAAGAATCTAATACCTCAGTATTTATAGGTATGTCTATTAAAGTACCCCCATCGACCCCAAAAAAAAAAATTGAAATGGGACTCTGTCGACCATTAGGAGCCATCTATGGGAAGTTTCCCCCAAATATTTAATCGATTTCAAAACAATTAATATTTTATCGTATTTAAAGTTAACCGTCATTATCGCTCCCAACGCGATAAGTTTTCCATTATCTAATCACTTGGCATGTTACCTAAAACAAGGGATTAAATATATTCTCATTGATCCTTGTTAAGTATCACATCATTAGTTGGCCATTTTGAGAAAGTGGTTTAAACCAACTAATTTCACCTCTTATTGCTCAAAAATGGACGTAGGAAACATTGAAAAAATCAACACAAAATTACAAAACTGCTCAAGCCCTACCTTGAATAAATCCCTAAGAAACTAGATAACAAACCACCAATCAAACGAAAATGCTTGCAATCTAAGTTGCATCATTATCAAATTGTGATCGATTTGACACTACACATATTTAATATTTAAAAATTTAAAGAACTTATAACCATGAATTCATTACTCTAATATCTCATAAGGATTCAGGCTAGATAAGAGTTTAGGTCTTTTCATGCCTGATGTTGTAAAGAACTCGCGTCGAACTTTTTCCAACTTTCTTGTTGTAAAATCAGAGCAAGATTTCCAAGCAAAAGGAACCATATAAACCTAGAAAATTATCCACATTCTTAAAATAACGTAATGCTTTCGATAACCACTTTGTATATAACTTCATATTCTATCATAAATACCTATTTATCATAACTAAAAGTAGCTTCAACTCGAACCCACGTTGAAATCTGACAGGGTACAGCTACAAAACAAAAGCGACCTATATTCGAGGTCGTGAGTTGAAACGCCTCCAAAGATAGCTCGATTGCTAAATATTTTGCAACATACCCTAGATCCATTTCCATAACAAATGATGAGAGTCTCGAGGATCGACTTCCCACAGGAGGAACCTGAGACTGTAGAGGAGATTACTCACAAAATAAAAATGAATCTACATTTGCATGGATTAAGGTTCTCAACAAGCTGTCACACTTTTCTAAGAATCAAGGTACTTCATTAACTGCACATTACTTATGAGAAGATTCCATTGTTAGGTTGTGGAGATAAATAGATTCACGGTTTACATGTATTACAAAAGTGACGTGAAAATGATAGTAATCATGGCATTGGTTAGAGGGGAACCAACGTCAATCACCCAGGACCGGCATCGGTTAGGAAAGGGAGGAACCGGCATGCCGGTTCAGGATGAACCGACATTGATTACCTTTGCGAGGATGTTTTAATTAACTCTCGGGAATGAGATCTATTTTTAGCATTAAAATATATCTATTGATTGTAATTACATGGCTAAGTGCCCTAAGTTTATAAATTCTTATATAAGCATGAAAGCTAGGGTTAGAAGTAGAATTAAGAGAAGGATTAAATTATATCCTTGATTCTCCTAGATTAAGAGGAAGAAGAAGAAGAAGAAGAAGAAGAAGAAGAAGAAGAAGAAGAAGAGAAAGAAAGAACAGGTTACATGAAGACAAAGTCCCCATGGATAGAAGCTAGACAAAAGCAAATAGAAAGTACATCTGAATGGTGAGAAGAGGGTAACATCTTCTAATGTATTTCTTTTGTAGAGCTATTGTCTCATTATAATGGCTTGCACAGTATGAAAAGCACATAGAGTTTCTTCTTATAGATCCACATGTTGGTGAGATCTTGTATTATAGATATATGTAGATTTAGTCTTGTATTGTAGATCCATGGGATCATATTGTATTGTTGATCCATGTAGATCTAGATATTGTAGAGGAGGTTGTCTTCATGTTTGCATAGGTTATGCAGTGATGGAGAGACAAACTTAATTATTCATGAGAAGTCATGGTTGCACATTGGTAGACCCATGTAAGAGGTATTATTGCATATCCACAGAGAACTTGGTAGCAGTTTAGAGATGTAGTAGTTCCTAGTTATGTGAGATATGTGGATGGTGTTTGGAGGCATGGTTGTAGTGCACTCATGGAGATCCATTTAGATATCTGGAGGAGAGAAGATACTCTTGGAGAGATGCATTGTACTCTTGTATTGAAGAGTTGGTTTGTACTCTTGTTGTATTATATATATGAGATCTCTATCTTTGGTGGACGTAGCCCACATTGGGTGAACCATGGTACATGTGTTATGTGTGTGTAATTTGTCTTTATTTTGATTATTCTAGTTTATACTTCCACTGCTATAGAGTTTGGGGAATTGTTTAGATCATGTGTGCATGATTTTGTTTATTATTAAATCATAGCACTATTCCACAGTCTCAAATTCCCAACAAGGTCTCGTAGCGCTATAGTTCAGATTTTGGCACGGTAAGAGAGATATTGCAACCCAATAATTCATATTCAAAAAGTACTTGAGACACACCCTCGTGGGCAAGCAACAAGTGGTGTTATCCGTGACCTTCTTTGAATTCATCCACCCACGTATGGAGGAAAAATTGATGGTTTTGGGCCTAACTCACATATCCTAAGTTTGGATAGTTGCTTTAGCTTGCATCCTTATGAGATAAATGTCAAGGCTTGCCTTGTCATACACCTCCTATGCAACAGAGTATGTCTGGTGGAGGAATAAGGAGCAAAAAAATTTTTTGACCCGAGAGAATGTTACATATGAGTTGTTTGAGGAGCATTTCTGAGATTGGTATATGTAAGATAATTTCATTCAAAAGAGGATTGATGAGCTCCATGATCTTTGAAAAATTTACGACACAGTATCCCAATATGAATGCCAATTTTTGGATCTTCTATAGTATGTGGACTTTCTCTAGGATATTGGTGAACATGTTCATCAGCTGCCTAAATGCAAAATTATCCAAAGTAGTTAGGATTTTTTTTTTCTCAACCTTGGAGACAGCGGTGGAGAAGGAATATTTAGCATAGGAGAAAAGGAACAGGTTAGAGGAGTCTTGGGATAGGAACAGGGGCAAGTTACGGAAGTGATTTTATACTATCCAAGATCACATATCACGTGGATCCTCCCCATCCTTAAGAGGAGGGTTCAGACTAATTTAGTCATCTTCGATACCCCCTCTACACCCACAACATCCCTCTCAGCATCAGGGTCCTCAACAACATAGGACTAGGCTAGGCTAGGATAGTCAGAGAGGTAGAGGCCATAGTAGCCACATTTTGGGTAGAGAAACGAGGCCTGGTAGTGAGAAGCCTAATTTGGCTAGTTCTCAACGGTCTATCAAGGAGGGACCCATAAGATCAGTACACCATAGTACAGGATGGAATCCTTCACATAGAGATGTACCATGTTGTTTTATTTGTAGATCCTATGATCATTATGCTCATTTCTGTCCACAAAGATCCTCTTTTTACGAAAGGCAAAATCCACCTTTTTCCAAGTAGAATTTTTGTGACGTAGGGTTCTCTCATTGTTTCTACAACGCAATAGAGAACTATTAAGATGAGCACCAATCCGTGGTCATTGAGATGAAATATATGATTAGAGGTACACTTGTTACAATTTTATTTGATTCAAATCTTCTAACTCCTTTATATCACCCTCTTTAGTGGATATATGTGGTTTGGTGGCTTATAGGCATACAGATAGATGGTAGGTAGAGTTGGCCACTGGGGACAAGCTCAACGTAGACACATATGTGGAGAGTTGTATCTTTGACCTTGGAGTGTTCTCCACTACATTCGACCTCCTCATATTACCATTGAGATCATATGAGATTGTTCTTGGAATGTACTAGCTTGAGTCCCATAAGGCCAAGGTTGGCTGTAGGAATACAATTTATAGTGTTTGGATGACTTGGGTACTTCTAGAGTTGTTTCTAAGGTTTAAAGACCCATTTCCTTGCATATGATCTCATCTATCCATCTCAAGAAAAACATGTGTAAGGGGTATTAGATGTTTTCTATCACAATCATTGATATATATGAGGAGATTTCAGTGAGTTCACCTTTAGATGAGCACCCTATCTTGTGAGAGTTTTTAGATGTTTTTTCTAGTGAGCTCCTTGGTATGCCACAGTGTCATGAGGTGGACTTTTCTATTGATCTTGTTCTAGGTTCTGTGCATATTTCTCGTGCTCTTTATTGGATGACTAACACCAAGATCTATGAGCTCAAGATTTAGTTAGAGGATATATTAGAGAAGGTCCTCATCCAAAATAGTGTGTCTCCAAGGGGCACACTAGTGATTTTTTTGAAGGAAAAATCCCTTTGTTTGTGTGTTGACTTCAGACAGTTAAACAAGGTAAAAATGAAGAACCATTATACTCTTCCTCGTATTATCGATTTGTTTGATCAGATGAGTGGATCAAGATTGTTCTCCAAGATAGACCTAAAATAAGGTCACCATCAGTTACGGATCACAAAGGTGGAGATTCATAAGATATATTTTTGGACTCGGTATGGGCATTACGAGTTCACAACACTCTCCTTTTGGTCTGATGAATGCACTTGCAATTTTTATGAGCCTCATGAATGGTATTTTCCATAATTTCTTATACATATTTTTCATTGTGTTTCTAAATGATATTTTTATTTATTCTTTCTCCGTAGAGGAGCACTAGAAGCACTTGAGACAAGTATTATAGGTTTTGAGGGAGCACCAATTTTTTTGGAATTTAGAGAAGGGTTCCTTATTTCAAATGGAGATTCATTATATAGAGAGCATCATCATAAATGAGGGTATCTCAGTAGATTCCTCAAATATTTGTGCCATCATTGATTTACCATCTCCCACCATAATGACTAAGGTTAGGAGTTTTATGTGGTTATCTGGGTATTACTGTAGATTTGTAAAGGATTTTTATAGGATTTCCAATCCTATCACTTCCCTTTAGCATAAATGAAAGAAGTTTTGTTGGCAAGAGAAGTGTGAGAAAGCTTGCAGTTGCTCAAGGAGCAATTAACGATTGCACCAATCCTTGCAGTTCCTGATCCTTTGGCCAAATTTTTGGTTTGCACAGATGCATCGATAAAGGAACTTGGAGTGGTGCTCATGAAGGAACATTGTGTCATTGCTTTTGAGTCCCACAAGCTCAAGGATTATAAAATTAACTATCCTACCCATGATACTAAGCTTGCAATAGTAGTTCATGCATTGGTTTGTTGGAGACATTTTCTATTGGATAGGTCATTTATTTTGAGGATAGACCATTTGAGCCTTTAGCATATCTTTATGTAGCCCAACCTCAACTCCTGAAAATGGCATTGGATGGATTTCCTTTTTGAGTATGATATGGACATCTAGTACATCAAAGGGAAGGATAATTTTTTCATTGATGCATTGAGTAGGTAGTGAAATGAGATTTATTACTTGACTTTGTAATTACACCTCAGAGCCAAGATACTTGAGCATCTTCTAGGAGACAAATTCTATGAGGCTGTTAGGTGAGTGGTAGATTCTTAAGAGCCCTTGGAGGGAAAATATGTAGTTTGTACCTTAGAGTCAGATGGTCTTATTTGGTTTCATAGATGCATCTATGTTCCTAGAGCAGGAGGTTTACATAGTTTTATTATTTTAGAGTCGCATCAATCTCCTTATGTGGCTCATCCATGGGTTAATAAGATGCATGTGGACTTGAAACAACTTTAATTTTGGTCTGGGTTGCACCATGATATTGCAGATTTCGTATCTTGTTGTCTTGAGTGTCAGAGGGTGAAAGAAGAGCATTGTTAACCCGTAGTTTTTCTTTACCTACATGAAATTCTGGAGTGGAAGTGGGACGTGGTGTTCATGGATTTTATTGTTGGTTTTCCCACTTCATCATTTCATCATAACGTCATCATGGTGACTATGGACAAGTTTACCAAGGTTGTTCGCTTCTCTCTAACAAAGGTATCATATAATGCATTTGCCATTGCACAAGTTTTTATGGATGATGTGGTGAGGCTGCATGGTATTCCTAAGATGATCACTTGTGATCGTGGATCTATTTATACTTATGTTTTTTGGACTTTATTTTCAATTACCTTTGGGAACTCAAATCAATTTCATTTCAGTGTACCACCCTCAGACATATGGACAGACAAATAGGGTGAACCAGGTGTTAGAGGATATGTTTTGGATGTATGTAATGGATCATCAGATTAAGTGGGAGACATATATGTATCTAGTTGGTTTTTTATATAATAACAATTTTCAAATCTCCATTGGCATGGTGCCTTATTAGGATTTATATGGGAGACCTTGCACGACATCGTTGAGTTGGGACAGATTAAATGATAGGATTTTTTTGGCCTAGCTTATCTTCAAGATATGGAGCAACAAGTTGTTCTCATCAGGAAGCATTTGGAGCAGGCTCATACACGCAAAAAAATGTATGCTAACACGAAGAGGGTTAAGCGTCACTTCTTCGTGGGTGAAAAGGTAT